>MU182545.1:103702-157005 GCA_016904865.1 Pissodes strobi | reverse complement strand
CGTGCGATAAATGAAATATTCATATATATGTATATATATATACCTTTCTATCGGAACAATCCGATTTTATTTTCCGGAAAATTTCCAACCGAAGACACTTTTAAAACCCTGACAATTTTTTAGAGCAATTAAAAAATTAAAAGGAAATACATTAAACGGGGTTAGCACGTGCGTTCATAAGGCAAGAATCTCCCGGTAGCGAAAAAATATTAGTCTCCGAGGTGAGGTCCATGCCGCATACCATCGATGGACTTTAAAAAAGAGCTGGCTTGCCGACGATGCAGAATGGCCGGGCCGCCTCGGCAGATAATATCATATGGACCACCGTTCAATCGATTCTCGAAACAAATACAAGTCCATATATGTCACTAACCTTCAGCAATCTGCAACTACCAATTATGGTCTAATTGGTTTGGAGAAACAACATTGATTTTCTGCACTTTTATTTATTGCTTTTAATAAATGTGGCTTTAATTGGGTGAGACGACGGCGCATCACTGCACTCATCTCTGACAGGTGACATCTGTCGGATCTTCGATCATTTAAATTTTAAACAAATTTGGACTGGGAAACTGTTAAACGTCAGTGACAAATCCTGATTTTTGTTCAAGCAAGGAAAAAGTAAATTTTTAAGCTTGTTGGGTTAGTATACAGGGTAGGGTATCCGGTAAGTGGGAGCGTATAGGGGAAGTCAAAATTACCATAATTCGTCATAGAAAAAAAGTTCTAATGTGCATCTTAACGGAGATACCGAGCCCCATAAGGGTACCCAGAATAAATTCTTCTTGCTTCTACGCAATAACCGAGTGTTTATCCATTAATTAAATGCACGTCAGCATAAATAGAAATGGCTGGTGTTTTATTGTAATATTATGATTTATTATTTCAATAACCTGTTATTAATTTTTTAGAAAACGGTTAATTTTATCGAAACAAATATAGAGTACCTTTTTTAAAGAGGAATGAGCAAAGGATTTAAATAATCAGTTTTTAGCTCTGCCAAATGACACCTGTCAAAATTTTGGTCCAACGAGTGTGCTTGCAAGTCCATTTCTGACGATGTAAAACATCTACTGTAGTATGATTTTATGAGTCCTAGTCCTAGTCGGTTGGAAAATAGAGCCGAAAAGGTAAATCGCTGGGTACTTTTTTGGGGCTCCGTATCTCCGTTAAGGAACACTTAAGGATTTTTCTTCTATGACAAATTAGAATTATTTCAACCTCCCCTATATACATCTGAGAGTATGCCATATATGATATAATATGCCTTATAACTGGCACGATTTGAACGATAGTACCAAAAATCTTCCCTAAGCCAAAAACTTCGTATTTTATTGCGCAAGATGCATTATTAAAATCTGATTTTCATTATATTACCTTTTCAATTATAATTCATACAGGTATTTATTTTTGAAGAAAAATTTCAAAAATAAATGGTAATTCGCTGAGTGCCCTTTTGGGGCTCTGTATCTCCATTAAGGGGCACTTTAGGATTTTTTTCTACACCAAATTGGGGTTATTTTGACCTCCCCTATGAGAGTATGCCATATATGATATAATATACCATATAAGTGGCACAATTTGAACTATAGTATCAAAGCTCCCCAAGTAGAAGCATAATAGTACACCTACATTTATGAATAGAAGAAAAGCTTCCTATTTTATTGTGCAATATGCATTATTAAAATCTGATTTTCAAAATGTTGCCTTCCCGATTATAATTAATATAGGCATTTATTATTCAACATCAATTTCAAAATTATATCAACATTGTTCTTCCTTCCTCACATTTGTTCTTAATAAATGTCCATAAATTCATCTTAGTTAGAGTTGACGACATATTTTGATGGTATCTATAGACATCTACAGTGGCGTATCCAGATTGAGGTTCTGAGGGGAAGGTACAAAGCAAGTAAACACTCATTGGTGAATCACTTGAAATATAAGTTTTTTCGGTTGAATCGGTTGTCTGAATAATAAGCGATAAATATATTAAATTAAATATTTACATTTTTTAAAAATTACAAAATAGTAAACAAGAAAAGACATAAAATATATTCATCGAGATAGCTATGTAACTAAGTAACACAAAGTTAAATCAGATACAAAAAGTATTTAAAAATCAACTCAACTAGGTTCAAAAACTTAAAAAAAAAAACTCTGCAATAAGTAATTACAGAAAATAGAATTGTTAATATATCAATAAAATCGACAGTGGCGTCGGATGGACTTATTTCAGGTGGACACCTTTCTTTTGTTCTATTGCTCGCCGCAGGGACAGACGGACGCCAATCCGCGGAAAATTTTCGGGGTGCCACGCCCAATTTTCGCCCAAAAGTCGTTAAAATCGTTAAAAAAACAAAAAAGTCGTGGGAGTGGAAAACGAATAGAAAACATAAACATGATTGTGAATGCTATTTACATTAAATCAAACCAGCTTTCCCATATATATAAAGGATTCAATTAAAAATTCCAATTACCTATGCAATTGTAATAAGTATATAGATATTTTGTTTATAAATAAAATTGTATAAAATATTTTAATAATTTTCTACTAAATTTTTAATAATTATTAATAAATATATGAAATTGTTAATCATAATTACAAAATATATAGGTATTACCGGCAAAACAGACGGCAATAGAACTGGAAGTGTGGCTGCTGCAATGGCGATGTCGCCCATGCTAGCAATAATTTGTAATACTTGTGTAATATTTCTGTTATAAAAATAATTTTTATATACAAATTAATTTGAAAGTATGAAAAATTGGTTTCAGCTGTAGATGTTGATAGACAAAAACAAATTTTGTTGGTTAGCCTGGTTTTATAAAAAAAAGTATTTTATAAATGTTTATGTTGTTTTTGGGTAGGCACTCTACATTTTAGGGGAGGGCACGTGCCCATCGAGGTCCTCCCTTGGCGTCGCCACTGAAAACCGACCCGAAAAGTTCGTGTAGAGACGCTTCAACGAGATTTAAGACTATAGTTATTATTAATACTGTTTTAAACATGTTTCTCCGTTGAGTTGCGGCAGACCAAAAATGTATTATTTATTGGTTTCCTTCGTTGGGAGGGGAGGGGGGCAATTGCACCCTTTGCCTCCCCTCCCCCCCCCCCTGATACGCCGCTGGATATCTAATAACTATCACTAATCAATCGTCTGAAGATTCCTTTAAGCTTTGCAACGTGATTCTAATATTTAAAAAAGCCAACAATCTGTTTCCTGAAAGTTATCGTCCAATTACCCCAACCTCATGTTTTTCTAAAATATGAATATGCAATGGCTGATAGGTTGCTCTCTTAGCTAGCTCGGAATAAAATAATATCAACATGATAACATAAGTTTGTAGTCCATCAAGGCCACCTAATTCATGTGGATTTTGTAGAGAGTCTTAAGACAGGCTAGTTTTATGTGACCTATTTAGGGAGTTCGACTATTAGAAGTCAATGAATGCTCTTAATCGTAGAATGGAATCTTGTAGTAGTAGAGAAATCATCTCGGATTGTTTTCATATTTGTCATGTGTACGTAAGTACTATGTTGTATTAGGGGTAGATTTTGCAAACTCATCAGAAGTCTACATGAATCCATGTGAGTATCCCAGGGCTACATTTTTTGTCCTGTATTAATCACCAATTTTGTTAATCCTTTGCAGCTCGATTCCTGGGTAGTAAATGAAACTGAGTCATGTAGCGTTCTTTCGGGTATTTTTTAGGCTAATAACTTTTTCTTAAAAAATGCTGCGAGTGGAAATTTGGAATTTAGTACGGGGGATGTTTACAGTCGTTTGTTTTTGACGCCCTGATTTTCTGTTTCCGAATTATTACGTCACACGAGCAATTTTTCAATCTTTTGTTTTGATACATGATAACTGTCGAAAAAATTTAAAAAGAATTAAT
Source organism: Pissodes strobi (assembly GCA_016904865.1). Taxonomy (NCBI): domain Eukaryota; kingdom Metazoa; phylum Arthropoda; class Insecta; order Coleoptera; family Curculionidae; genus Pissodes; species Pissodes strobi. Next base: position 153,105 of record MU182545.1, on the reverse strand, counting down.
TTATTTTGATGATATTTTCTGGGCACGTTCCTTTTAAAGATCTTCCGAACCTTATTGAAATTGACGAGAATCGAAAAATTGCCATGTTGAAAGGGTAGCGAAGATCATAAAAATTGAAACCGCAGTTCCATAGGAAATTTCTAGGAGAAAAACTCTCTAAATACCCGAAAATATCGGGATAATGGACTTTTGAGAGAAAATGTGAAAACATGGATATATAGGTAAAAAAATTATGGTTTTTATTTTTTCGAGAAAAATTAATTTTTATAGGAAAGTTGACTTATTGATAAGAATCTATACCAAAAACTTTACAAAACGACAAAAGACACTTTAGAAATGATGATGCTTTTTAGGCAGGGTGAGCCAAATGAATTTATACATAACATCATCCATTTCGAATTTTGACACAACACGTCACCACATAATATTTTATTACTGGAAAACCGAGTACAACATTCCGAAAAATCGGATAAATACGATGGAAAATGCCGAATTGGTGATTGGTTTGATTTTCAAAAAATTTTACTTTATCGTCGCTATTTCCAAAAAAAAAAATAACAACAATTCCAGATTCGTAAACCTCGATATCTCTGCTAGAAATAAATTTTATTAATTTTCCGTACGAGGTTGGGAATATCTGAAAATATATATAAACGGAAATTTGAGGGAATACACCTTCCAATATTTTGACATGATGCTAGGCTAAAATATGTAAATTTATACATTTAATTGTGTTAAATCTCTTTAAAAACGGTTTGAAAGTAGAAAAATCGATCTGGATTGGACCGCAAAATTCGGAAGTTTGTTGGTAATTAGGTTACGATTCTATCAATTTTACGGCAGCAGCGAGGAAAAATTTTACTTTTAGCACATTGGTGTCTATAGTTTTTGTGGTAAGTGAATAGATTTGCCTGCCTAAGCTCACAAGCAAAAAAGCAGCGGTTTTTGCCGATTTTATGGAAAATTTCGAAGTTAAACTTTACTTTTAGCATATTGGTGTCTATAGTTTTTGTGGTAAGTTAGTAGATTTATTTCTCTAAAATCTAATTTAAAACGATTTGAAGCCGGAAAAATGGACCACAATCGGAGAATTTGGACATTTTCCAAGCAAAAAGCAGCAGTTTTTGCCGATTCTATGGAAAATTTCAAAATAAAATTTTACTTTCAGCGTATCGGTGTCTATAGTTTTTGTGATAAGTGAATAAATGTATTTATTTAAAATCTCATTTAAATCGATTTGAAGCTGGAAAAATAAACCAGGATCGGAAAATTTTGACATTTTTCAAGGAAAAAATAGCGGTTTTCATCGGTTTTATGGGAGATTTCGAGGCAACATTTTATTTCAAACATCGCAGTCTATATATTATCCTTCGCATCTTCGCCGTCCCTCATTACACTTTGTAGTATACAACTTTTTCCCAATCGGTACAATTTTTAAAGAAGTTATCTAAAAACATGGTGATTCAGCCGACCCTGGCTAGCCGCTCGAGCTTATCGCCTTGATGCGTCATTACAATTTTGTAACGATCGGTGACAAGCAAGAATCCTTAAATCGGTTCTTTCTTTTGGTTTTAAGAAGAAAAATGCCTAGAAAGCGTATTTCAAGTACAGTGTATGTGTAGTGATATGTCTTGCTCGCAAAGGAGGCGAAAAAAGGGAGCAATATTCATCGGAAGAAGCGGATCAGGGGGTGAGTTCACATAAGATTATATGCCAAAATTTCAAATATACATAAATACCTGGTTATCTTACATGTATAAAAACAGAAACTATCTCTCGTATAAAAGCATAATGTGTATAATACTAAGCTACCTTAATATTATGAATAAATATGACACTTGTAACCCTTAATTTTTGACTTAATAAAATTAAAATGGAAAATACTCTCAAACTTCTAAAACTAACTACATTAGAATAAAATAGAGTGCGAACGGGTTACAGTCAAAAATTACTAACAAACTCTTATTTATATATGAGGGCATGACAAAACATTGTTACATTTGTCGTCTGTGCACAAATATACACAGATTCGGAATTGAAATATATTATATCGAAATGAATATAAATAATAAGCAAAAGTTAACGATACGAGCTATTCGAATCGTTCTCTAGTAATCTCGTCTAATCGTAATAGTACATCCTACCAAAGCAATACTATTCAATCACAAAAAGTGGTTACATAACACAACAAAAGGCTGACTAACGAAATATATCGGTCGGCCTGCATTAATGTTTTACATAGAATAAACCGTTTTTAACATATAAAGGAATATAAAAAATAGAAACAAATGGTTATAATGCCTTCGTACTATTATCACGTTTTCGATAATTGACCCCCGTATGGGCCACATGTGGGACTATAAACTACAATTCGATTTGATGCAAATATTGCAAAACAAAAAACTAAAAGTTATATTTAATCATGATCCAGTTATTTACAGGATAATAAATAAAACTCAAAAATCAAATATTATCATAATAATTTCAAAGGATATTCATAGCCACAATACTAGAGAGTTTGTTTATAGGAAATCGTACTATTATTATTACTAAAATGCAATTATCCTCAATACCAGTGTTAAAAACACTGTCTAGAGGATTAAGGACTATGTATACTGTAATTATAGTTATTACTGCATTAATAAATAATTTTCAAAAAAAAAAAAAAATTTTTAAGTAAGTCGAAGAGTGCCCCTTTCTCACGAAATTAACCCTTAAAAACTAGCCACAAAGGCAAGCTGACTCATAATTTAGGAGCGACTAAAACCCAAGTTGGGTATTATTATAGCTATGCATGCCCCTCCGTTCGCTTTGCTCGCAACGGGGGATCAATCAACAAGAACTAACCAAGTGCTAACCAAAACTAACCCAAAGTAACCCAAAATTAAGGGAAAAAGGTAAATTAATAGAAATTTTGCCAGGACGTAGATATGGATTCGCGCAGTATTTTGGATTGCAACTCGGGATTTAGCCGCTCGTCATAAATTTATCGGAATGTTATCGTTCGGCTTTGTCGAAGCGATGTATTCCGGAACGCATTATTTTTAAACAATTCGTGTTGATATGAGCCAACCAGTGAGGGAAAAAATTGGAGTAAACATTGCTTGCAGGAGATGTTAATAAATAATATCAATACCTATTTACAAATTCGCATTTGCAGATGCGAATAACTGTAACTAAAATTGGCCTTCACATTTGCAGATGTGAAGGGCCCCAACAGCCTCCACCCCAGTAGGTGTATTATGTTGGAGTGGTTAGAGGCACACTATATCCCTACATTTGCCGATGTAAAGGATATATGTATTGACAAAAATAAAACGGTATAGTGCTATGTATTTGCAGATACAAACACAAATAACCACCAAAAACAAATAACCACCATACTATTGCAACCCTCTTACTTAAAATCATTGCATTGGTTTCTGTTCAAAACAGAAATTACAGTATTTACAGATACTGTAAATATGCTAAAAAATCGTTGCATTTGCAGATGCAGACGAAAGCATAACCAGGGTTAAGCAGCAAGCAAAAAGGTGAATAGTTCGTTCTATTAGCAGATACAATCCATCGTACCCACTGTCAATTCAATTGCAGTTGCAGGTAGTGAACATATTCATGAACCTATTTTTCTGTTCAAAAACAGAAATTGCAGCATTTGCAGATGCTGTAACTAGGCTAATAGATCGTTGCATTTGCAGATGCAATCGATATAATAAGTAGCAAAACCAAGAAAAATATTTTGCATTTGCAGATGCATTAGAAGATCCTCTCACGCTAGCTGAGGAAATAACTTATCCGAATCAAGACTTACCAACATCAGAAGCACCAGATGGTCCTGAACAAAGTAAGATTTGTTAATAGGAAAAAAACCGACGAAATCATACCTGCGAGGCCAGAACTACATACTCAGATAGTTTTTAGATGGGACAATTACTTATTGAAAGGACTAAAAGATATAAAAAAAATAAACAGTATGATAGAGAAGTATCCTGAACAAAGTAAAGACCACGCTTTGTTAATAGGCAAAAATAAAAACGAGGAAATCATACCTGCGAGGCCAGAACTACATACTCAGATAGATAGTTTTTAGATGGTATAATCACTTATTAAAAGGACTAAAAGAAAAAAAAACACAGTATGATAGAGAAGTATCAACCAGCTGCCAACTGTAATGTCCTCAGACCATCAAAATTAAATCTCAAAGAGAGTACTAAATCCTGCCAAGACAACTACTGTATCAATTACAGAAACAACTATGGTCCGTGGGATTAGTGCATTAGCCCTCCCTTTCAATGTAATTAGCCAACCGTCTGAACTAGAATTATATGTTCAAAATTGGCAGAAATTAAAGGTAAACAGTTCAATAATAGAGTGGGTACAGGATTATAAAATGCCTTTCAATAGGACACCACTCCGGTTAGCAAAATAGAAGACTACATAGGACGGCAAAAATTTAATTTCAAAATACGCATTCTTGGGGAAAACTGATCTTAAAGATGCATATTTCCTTAGCCCTATGCACAGTAGTCAAAAAAGTTGTTAAGATTCGTTTTTTGCAACGTATTATACCAATTTAATTGTGTTTCATTTGGTTTATCTACAGCTCCGTATCTTTTCACAAAACTGAAACCAGTTGTAAGATATGTAAAGTTAAAGGGTATAAAAACTTTACTGTACTTAGTCGATTGGCTAGTTATTGGTAATTCAAAATAGAGCTTAAAAGTATAAATAAAATTACACAAACATTACAAGATTTAGATTTTATATAAATTCTGAAAAAAGCGTAGTTATTCCCGCGCAACAATGCTCATTTTTCGGGTTTATACAAGAGAAAAGGGACCTACTGACAGAACAGTCTATTGTCTTTTACCCTGAAAAATAACTACTCACATCTCCTTGCAGAGAGAAACAACCATTGTGGAAGAAAATTTCCCTGGCTGTAGGGAAATTAGGAAGTCTCCTGAGAAATTAAACTGATTATTTTTTATTGCAAACTATAGAACAGTGAGAAAGAAATCGATACGTATTTTTTATTTCCACTAAGATGAATATGACAAGAGCTATACCAGTTTTTAGTTTTGTATATATAGATATACTATGCATGGTGTGACGTAACAATTCATGTGTATTATGACGTCATAAGCACATCTCAAGGCGTTGTATCTGCCTAATCTTTGGCTTATGGAAAAAATAAAAACACGTGTTCACTTATTTTTCATGGGCTATCAAAATCAGCAATAATAATAAAAAAATAAAATAAAATAAAATAAAATGAAAAATTTATGAAACTTCCTCATTGTCAGGAGAGCCTTTCTATAACAAAGCGTACCTAATGAAGCGATAAAAGTGATTATTTATTCATTGACAAACAATACGGAAATACTTACAATAAATAGGGGAATTTCTGGTTTTGTAAGCACCAACAAATATGTACCAAAACTGTAAATTTATTGAGCTCCTAAACATTCAATTGTCTTCGGAGTCATCCTACTCTACCATGAACTCACACAAATCTGCACTTTCTCCAATATTGAATATTAAACAAAAGACGAAGCGGTTATAAAAGGGATTCTCAATGGAACATTTAACATAAGACCCCCAAATCCAAAGTACTCAATTACTTACTTGGGATTCCTACCCAGTTCTACAGCGCTTAAAGAGCATGTACCACACTCTTAATACTAATAACGGCACACCGGCACACTGACAACCCGGAAGTAAAAATAGACAATATTTTTAAATATGAATACATAATTGAAATCAGATTACCGGATAAAATAAAAGCAGGTGGCTTAAACAGGCTTCAACCTAATTTGATATTACCTTATTTTACCAATCAACCTGAACTATGTATAGCCACGCTATTAGAGACTTACATAGAACGCACAAAAGAAAAATGGTGCTACCAGTCAATAAAAGGTGAATAGTTCGTTGTATTAGCAGATACAATCGATCGTACCCTCCACTGTCTGCAATTGCAGTTGCAGCTAGTGAACATACCTATTTTTTCTGTTCAAAAACAGAAATTACGGCATTCACAGATACTGTAAATATGCTAATAGATCGTTGCATTTGCAGATGCAATCGATACCACAAGTAGCAAAATCAAAGAAAATGTAATACTCACTCACAAAAGGCCTTATCACCCAGACAGCAGTCAAACCATTAGCAGATGGGTCAAGTTAATACTAAGAGCCAGCAGTATAAACACGGAAATCTTTGAGGCACACAGCATGCGACACGGGGCAACTTCAGCAGCTCAAAGAATTGGAGTTACATTACAAATCATTCAGAAGACAGCTGGCTCTACAGAAAGATCAAAAGTATTCTCAAAATTCTATAACAAACTTGGCGTGGGTAATCCCACTGGATTTGCATCTTGTTTACTGAACCATAATTTCTAAAGAATCATATAAATATGAAGCTACAATTAGAACTTACTTACCAACTTGTTATCATATTACATAAGAATATTGGTATAGTATTAAAAATAAGTTAAAGGTTAATATCAGTTAAGCGTTAAACATGATATATGTACCTTCATATGTATGTTATTAAATCTAATGGTTATAAATTTGAATTTTAGTTTATAAAAAGGGCCTTACAAATCTAGGACTACAGAAATATCGCAATCTTCAGTTAATGTAGATTACATCGCAAATACTTTCAACATCTACAAAGTGTAATGAGGGACGGCGAAGATACGAAGGATAATTACAAGATCAATCGATTTACCTGTAAGGAAGATCGATCGGAATTATCCGAGCATCTTCGCCATCCCTCATTACAAACCCACCCAGTCTTTACCCTTTTACCCCAAATGCAATGTAATCAAAAATCTCACAAACCAAAATTGTAATGACGCATCAAGGCGATAAGCTCGAGCGGCTAGCCAGGGTCGGCTGAATCACCATGTTTTTAGATAACTTCTTTAAAAATTGTACCGATTGGGAAAAAGTTGTATACTACAAAGTGTAATGAGGGACGGCGAAGATGCTCGGATAATTCCGATCGATCTTCCTTACAGGTAAGTCGATTGATCTTGTAATTATTTGTGGTAAGTGCATTCAAAATATTTAGTCTTATTGCAATTATTCGCATTATTTCTCCCGTTTTTGAATTCGACACAAATTATTTAAATATCGTATACCCAATGCATATAATCTAGGACTTGATTGGTAAATGTTACTTTTTATACAGTTTTTGATTATACATACAAATGTTTCACTTCTGTCGTGTGGCCTTAAGCACAAACCGTATTTTTTTTAATATTCTTTTTAGTGACTTCATACTTTATGTGGTTTGGATAATAAATTACTTGAAACCGAAGGAGGCGCCGTCTGACGAGGTGGACAAATGCGAATATTTTCTCAGAATCCTCCTAGAGAGCGCCATGAATCCTGCAATTTTGTACCTTTGGCATTTGGCCTTTTTGACCATAAATATTGAAAGATATGTGTCTCTTCAATTGAAGATGTGAAGTTCATTGATCTCGTTATCTATAGATAATAGCAATATTTTCATTTTATGGAAATTTGCCAATGCGGATGATACCTACATGGTATATGGTAAAATTACATTCAGCGATCGCCCTCTGGGAGTGATCTGGAAACTGCTGGAAAAATGTAAAAAAATTTAAAATTTATATTTTCCTCTTCCATGACAGCATATTATCAGGACAATTTTGCCAACTCGTAATAAATGCACATATATTTTGTATATTGGATTAAGTAGTATCTCCGATACGCTTTGCATATATTTCGGTTATTTAGCACAAATATTGGCTCACCCTGAACATGGTTATTGTATTTGAGCTGCTATGCCAATTTCAACAAAGCTATATTTATATTTTCCCCTTCCTTGAAAACGTATTTCTTATAATGTTTATTAATTCTGCCAGTCATATTTATCCAGAACACTGACTTAGCAAAATATATTCACACTGTTTCTACTAATTCGATAAAGAAGACTGAGGAGAGCACATACATTGTATTTACAATAATTATAAGAACATATTTAAAACCTTACATTTTACTCATAGGTAACTTTTTCCATACGATTCTTAGAAGCATTGTATGTAATTCCATAAAACATTTGTCATGAAGCATGCGTCGAGATCATACAAATCAATCTCAAAAAAGGCATCGAATGAACATAAATAGGTTCACTTACGATCAAAAAAACTGAAGTAAACGCATAAATCCTAATAGATGGGAGCCATCTAGAGACTCCTTTTGTACTATAGAAGCCAATTAATATCTGATTTCATTATATTGGATGGACAAAAGCGCAGGTTTGCCTTTCTAAGGAATAATCGGATTGATTCCGCACGTGCGCGCGTATTGTTATCGCCTGAAATAACTCAGTTGAGCTAGTTCAATCTTGCCGTACGGTATCGAGATGGCGACATCCATTATTCAACCATCCTTTCGATTAATGGGCACCGAGAGCTTCTTACACTACCTTGAAGATTGGTGCGGTTGCCCATCATGGTATTCTCGCAAAAAATGCGGGCTCTTCTGACGAGCAAGGTCTTTTAGAAAGTGAAATGTGCTTTTTGCTGAATTTGTTAAATTATTTGGTTTTGTAGCGTATGAAGTCAAAGCACTTTGGAATTGGGGTTTAGATGGGCTTTTCTAGCCTATTATCTAAAATTTTCTGTAGTGTAGAGATGAAAATTGGAGTCATCTTGCCATATTATTTTAAAAAGAAAATGCTCTACCTACCTACCTAGTATATGCTTTCGTTTAGCCAATTCTAACTATCAGCTGTTGAAATGGCAAATTATTTTAAAGGGGTTAATAGAAAACCCCAAAAAGTTTTTTCTGCATTATGAATATTATGACTAATTGATCTATTACAACCATATAAAAGATTCTTCTGGTTTTAGTTGCTTGCACTTGACGTGACTATTAGTTTCTTAATAAATCTTATGATCTCCTATAAAAGAGCTCATATCTTGTACAGTAACTCTGAGTAAATTTAATGTTGTCTCTTTTCCTTAAGATTAATAAAAATTAAAACTGTAGCATCAATAATTAAGAAAAAACACTTCCAAAAGTTGCTTCTCGTTCTTGTTTTGCAGTTAGGCACGTATCACGTCCTAGAAAAAAGATTCTAGATTCCTATTACGACATCTGAGCAACTAATAGATATTCAGAGGAAATATTACGTTTTTGGTATATTACATTGTACAAAAACATGATGTTTGGTGCATACAGGGTTGTTTAAAGGAGACGCACCAAATTTATATTTTCTGTATGACTTATGTTTTAAAAATACGCTGAAATACGGGAATTGGTTGAAATTGTTCGTCTCTCTGTAATATTTTCAGCCCCTGCCTACAATCCCTTAATCTCTAGCTGCCCCAACTTTTATTATAAATGGCAACCTGGGTCATGTGGCTATGAGAAGGTCTTCTAAAACTGAATCCGATACAGCCAACAAAGTAGAGATCTGCTCATTTCGTTACAGTAAGACCAGTTCACGTAAGTTTCTTAATTAAAATTAATTACTCGAACTAAATCCTTAGTACTCACCTGATTCGACGTAATGTAACAAATGCTGAAAGTGATCCACACCTTCTACTTGTCTGTGGTAAATACTATTAAGCGCACTTCGCATACTTTCAGCTGGTGACTTAGTAACCTCCATCCTTATTCTATCTTTAAGGTCCTTAATGTTGTTTGGTCTATTTTTATACACTCCTTCCTTCAAATACTACCATAAAAAGGAATCCAATGGTGTAAGGTCTGTAGACCTTGGTGGCCCTTCAAGTGGACCCCGTCGACCTATCCACCGATTTGGAAAAATTTCGTCCAAGCACTTTCGAACATATTCACCAAAATGCGGTGATGCGCCATCTTGCTGAAAGAAACCATATTTTTTCATGGGGAATATCTGGATCACCCCCATTAGAAATCACAACTGCTAATGCAGGTATTAAATCGAATAAGAGGAAATCTAGGTAACGCTCTGCAGTAAGATTTTCGTCAAAGAAATATGGTACTAAAATTCTGTTATTTAATATGCCAGTCCACCGATTGACTTTCGGGATGTTGTGTATGTCCCGCACGTATCCTCTGTGAATTTTGATCAGACCAGAGTCGATAATAATTATGTCTATAGCCTCGTCGGAGAAGATAACATTTTGAGAAAATATGTTATTTTCATCACACCTTTTCATCATGTCACAGAATTGTAATCTCTTATCGTCAAGAAGTGACTGTACGGCATGGACCTTTTCGGTGTTACAGAAGCTACTACTGGCACTGGCATCATTATTAAGCGCTAAGGTATTAGTTGAAGAATGCGGACTTTCATATACTGATAAGAGTATATATCAAGTTTTTTATTTTCAGTTAAGGCGGGTGGTCTGCCCGTTAAGGTAAATCCCTTACTGTCCCATGCTCTTCAAATTTGTGAAATATCCTACTCATACTTGACCGATTAATTGGATTATCAGGTTACTTTTCATTAAACTACATAACATGGATAATACTAATTCTCTAACGAATTCAGCAGAACCCTACTTCGTTGGCAGTATCGGATTGAGTTTTAGAACACCTTCTCATGACCTAAAATGTTGGGGTAGCTAGAGGAGAAGTGGTTGCAGGTATGGGGCTCTTCTGGTGAGCATGGTCTTCTAGAAAGTGAAATGTGCCTTTTGCTGAATTTGTTAAATTATTTGATTTTGTAGCGTATGAAGTCAAAGAACATTGGAATTGGGGTTTAGATGGACTTTTTTAGCCTATTATCTAAAGTTTCCGGTAGTGTCCACTAGAGATGAGAGGGGCGTTTTGTCGTATTATTTTAAAGGGGGTTAACTGAACCGTTGGAATGTTCCATAGATTTTCAAGATTACTCAAAAACTTTTTAACTTCTCTGTTGATTGCGATTTTGTTTCCTTGCATTTGAAGCAAGTATTATTTTCCTATAAAATCTCACGATCTCCTATAAAATAAGTAGATACTTGTATAGTAGGTAACCCTAATGTCATCTCTTTTCATTAAATTAATAAAAAGTTAATAATAACTTATTTATTTTGCCTAAAAAAAGCGAAAATAAAAACTATAACATCAACAATTAACAGATGACACTTGGCAAAGTTCCCTCTGTTTCCTGTTTTGCATTTAGGTATGTCCCACGTCCTAGAAAGAATATTCTAAGATCCCTATTAATACATCTGAGCAACTAATAAAATAAATGTCCAGATGAAAGGTGACTTACCTACATTACTTTTTTGGTATACATTTTACAAAAACATGATATTTACAACTTATAGAATTACATGTACTTATCAAGTTCAGGTTGGGAATATAAAAACTTCACATTATTCTGCCAAAAAATAAGTTCAAACACAAAGGAACGTCGGAAATCAGAAAATTGTGCACATAAAATTTGGGATACCCTACTGAATTCTGCAATTTAGACAAATTATAGGTATTATTATTGCATAATCAGCTTGATAGTTCAGAGCGACAGAATCTAGGACAACCATGAATTCGTTGGTGTTATTAATAATATTATCAATAGCAATATTTTCAATAACCATGGTAATCATAATATTGTAATCCACTTGGATTTTCTCGCAACGATTTTCTTCCTTAGACTCCACTTACTAAATGGTACTAAGGTAAGCGCAGTTGAATAAATTAAATTGACCCTTGAACAAAGTTTATTTTTTAGGTTCTGCGAAAACTCGAAGGAATGATTTTGCACCTTTTAGGCAATTTAAATTACTTGCGCCAGGTCAGATCCTCATCTAGCTCTAAAATGTCGAAATCTATCACACGCCTTGATATGTTGGATAAATATACATAGTTTACAGATTGAATACATCTAGCTCGCCTGACAGCATTGCATTTTAAATGTTTTTTGGTTTCATGAAAGCAAATCGAATTCTGTTAAGTTAAGTATATTGGTATTCTCGCAAAAAGTGCGGGTTCTTCTGATAAGCATCGTCTTTTAGAAAGTGCTTTTTGCTGAGTTTGTTAAATTATTAGGTTTTGTAACGTATGAAGTCATAGAACTTTGGAACTGGGGTCCAGATGGACTTTTCTAGTCCATTATCTAAAATTTTCTGTAGTGCCCAAGATTAGAGATGAAAATTTGAGGCTTCTTGTCGTATTATTTTAAAGGGGTTATCTAAAACCGTTGGAGTTTTCCCCAAATTTTCAAGATTTCTCACAAACTTTTTAACTTCTCTCGTCTGGACGCTCACAGCTTTCAGACAGAGAAAAGTGACCAATTTGGTTTCTAAAATTATCGTGCTTATTTTTGACCATCCGATCTAATTACCGTCTGATTATGTAGTGGAATTATTCGGCAAACGCACTGCCCAGTGTAGTTTCTGAATTTATCGGCCATATCGTTTGATACCGATCAAGATGTTTAACAGCTAGTGTGTAATTAGGGACCTTCCGCTACCTCCGAGTTCTTGGTGTCATAAAGCCATACCGAAGCCTTTTGTCAAGGTGATACGACCACATTGTAGAGACGTACCTTCGCCGGAAATGCCAGTGTCTGCAAATCTCCTAGATACAAGTAAAATTCCCTTTGTTTTTTCTTACCGCCTTTTCCCTATCGTGTATATGTACGTTCTATATATAATTTTAATTAAATAAATTATAGTTAAACGACTGTAGATCGTTTATTTTCTGTATCGTATACCTTATCGTTATATACCATTTTGGTTAATGAATTTATAGTTAAACGACTGTAGGTCGTTTGCTGTCTATATCGTTTATATGATCATTATTTCTCGTTTACGTTTATAAATACTTACCGTGTTGATTTTATTAACTTACCAATAAATGGTATTGGGTCTAACATTATCTCATATCGTATCTGTTCTCGTTATTATCATAACTTGATTTAGAAATGCCTAGTTTCTTTATTATCGTGTCTGATATCGTCTCGAATATCGAACGCCTAATTATCGGGTCATAATTAGTTGACTAAAACCATTTGTACTGTGTACATTTACTTTAACGTTATGCTCTTACCGTAAGTCAAATAATTATTTGCTGTATTTGTCTTATTAACTTGCCGATAAATGGCTTTAGTTCAAATATTATCTCTTATCGATCATTTGATTTTGACTTGCCTTAGTACAGTATAGTATTACCTTAATTGGTAAATATCTCGATAAAGTTTTCGTGATTATCTGATTTACTTGTGTTAGTTTGGGTTACCTACCAGCCTGAACGATAAGTTTTTGATGTAATCGGCTGTACGCCTCATGGCAGTGAACGGGTTTATTTAGCTGCAATTAGTTATTTTAAGTTTTCGCCGTAAAACCAGAATCGAACTGAGCTCACTTCATTTTTGGAATCATAAATATTTACTAGCTAGATATATATCTATTTACGATATTGGTTACTTGATTGATTAAGTATGTCTTTATTGACTTTTTATTGATTTATGATATTATCGCTGCCATGAAATTCATTTAGATTAGTTTAGTTTAATAACCATTTCGTTTTTACCTTTATACTTATTGGCTATACCTATACATATTTACTTCACCGGATATATTCTTGATTTAGTATAAAGCTAGTGTAGTAAAATCCTTCCTATTTATAGTGTTTCATGATTGATTCCGTGTAGTCAGACCTGTAAGAATTCAACGTTTAGTTGGAATTATTTCGAAATAGGAATTGGGATTGGGCAATATTAATGTTATAGGACCTAGATTAAAACTTCGTATCTTATTTTGCTTTGATTTAATAGTCTGATAATACTACATGGTTAGCGAAACGCGCGTCGATTGCAAATATTCTGTTTCGGTATTGTGGATAAAACTCTGTTTTAGTAATTCAATTGGGACTCCGATGTTTATTTTGGTAAATTAGTGTCAAGCGTACCTTTTCTTAGTGAATACCTGTGATCTCTAATTTTCACAATATTCTTGTCTAGGGTATGTTTGTAAATTTTACTACCCTGATTTCAATGTGTAAAAATCATTGATATATTTCTAGTTAAAAAGTTGGTGGCGCCTTCACCTAAATGATAAGACAGAGACCCACGCCTTTAATTAAAATTGAATCCGTTGAGTAAACCTGACATAATAACAAATAGTGTTGCATAATAATTGGCAACCTACGCTTAAGGCTGGTTACAACTCTTTAAAGATGACAGCTAATAATCATTTTGTTGTATAAAGGCTTTATTAAAAGTTAAATATACCAGTGGTTAAAATATCCTTAACTAAATGTTTAATAAAATCTTAAACCTTGATACCGGTTTTAACGAAGCCTTGTAAGGACCATTAATTAACTATTTTAAAACTTAATATTCCCAAGAATCATCATACGGAATTCCTTATAGGTATTAATGATACTAGTTCGATATGAACCTTTAGTTATGTAAGTTTCATTAACAAAATTCATATCGAACGAGCATCATTTAAAAAATCTACCACTGTCCAAATAGAATTTATTTACACAGATTCGATTTATCCTAAAACATCAGAAACGTTTTCATAAATTAAAATTCATAATAATTATCAGGTGCTTATTAGTTGGTGTCATGGTAACGGCGCTTGTTGTTGTTGCAATTTTGACTTTGGCAACTTCGTTATTGCTATGCGTTCAGTTTTAGTGAAAAATAATATTAATATGGGTGATTTCGAGAATGCCCCTTGTAACGTTGTAATTGCATCTGAATATTATATCGCGATATTCTCTGTGTATCCGTTAAATTGTGGTATCGATTGTCACAACATGCCACGAGTGGACTTCAGTACTCCGACCCGTTTGACAGCGAGCGCCTTCTGAAGATGCGAATGAGAATAGGATATATCGAGGGAAGTTAAAAATTGACTTGTCTTCTCGTTTGGACTTCCGTCCACGAATGGCAATTATGTTTGCAACTGCTGGTTGATGATTGCCAGATAGCATTTTTTTCTTAATATTACAAAACGTAGCAATGCGTATCTTTTGTTAGAGTATGCTGTTGTGAAACACCGTGTGAAAAGTGGTGTGATAACCCTTTTATTTTAAAAGGTAGGTTCGACCCATATGCTCTTTAGTAGATGGTTAAAAAAATCGTTTGTCATATCACCAGGGTCTTTCTGAGGGACTGGTGCCCATTTATTCTGGGGAATTCCTTCTTATCCAAAGTGGAACAGGCCGAGAGGTTTGTGGAGAAAGTGATCTTCCCAGCTGAGGGGTTCACCTAGTTCGTCCATCTGCACTGGAGTCCAGTCCAGTAGCTTTTCACTTACGAAAGGCTGAAGGTATCGGCGAGTCCTGGTAGGATCTATTTAAGTTATTAAGTGTTAGCCCTACCTGTATCTATAGTTTATTTCTTGCTATATCGTTCTAATACCTTAAATTTTCCTAGAGAGAGAGAGAGAGAGCTCTAAAGACAATTATTACCGAGAAGTATATTCTGAAATATTACTACAAGAGATACTGAGGTTCAGTTCTCTAACCTTATCTAGTGTTATTTTTTGTAAAAGGCAGTCGTCTAAAGCCCTGCCAAACTTTATCGCTTTCGTTCTCGTCACTACCTAAAAATATGCTATAAAATTAGGCCGTTTAGGTTATTTATCTCCTAGTTTATTGTATCTCCTTGTCAAACCCATGGCAGAAAATTAATTAAAACTATTTAAACCTTATTACTAAACGCCTCGCCTTGATATCGGAAGAATTGAGCTCAACTCTCCTTACTTGGTGCGGCTATATTTATTTCTATTTATTTTATTCAGCAAATTCCTTTTAGTTTAGCATTTTGAAGACATTTTAGGCGTCTTCTGTACTCTAGCTGCCAAGGGACTAAGCTAAGCGTAGTAGTGGATATTTATTCCCTAATTTCAACATATAAATTGTTACATATTTAAGCAATAGTAACTGGGTAATATTAAAATATTCTTTTAAAGATAACTCCTCTCGTTAAGTAGTATCGAGGTAATTTATTGAGATTTTTATATAGTAATTAGTAATGTTAAGTTATTGATCATAGACTTGCTAAATTACCATAACTAGTGCTACTTTTTGATTTGAAGTTTAATCGCCGTGAGTAACAAGCCTAAATCGTATAATTAATACTTGATTATTGTAATTTCTGATGTTAGAGGGTCAAGATGAAACTTAATGACCATAGCAATTAATATAATTGTAATTTGAACATTAATTACCACATGTGGCATAAATAGGTCAGCTTAAGTGACATTCCATAAATTCTTTTAGCATAATATTAACCATCAGTAATCAGAAAATCTTCTAAATTTTAAGAAAGTATATTGGTCTACCCAAGTAGTATTTTTTTAAATAAACTAGTTGTTTGTATGCCTGGTGTTTATTTTGGTAACTGCATTTAGGCTAATTCAATATATTTCTAATTTTTTTTACGCTTTTTCACTGGGTATTTTTTCAAAACTTTTTTTTTCCGATTTTTAGACAGATAGAATTTCTCAAAACATTGATCACTTTGGGTATATGATTCGATTCTACGTTTAGTTATGTCAGTGAAGGAAAATACGAATATTAGTAATATTCTCTATTTAATTGCGGTTCTAAAGGGAAAATCGGGATAATTTCTGCCAAAAAAAATCTAAGATTTTAACAAAATAGGAAATAACTCAATTTTTGCTGAAAGCCGAAATACTTTGAACACGCATGTAATATTAA
The DNA here is from genome assembly GCA_016904865.1 of Pissodes strobi. Classification (NCBI taxonomy): domain Eukaryota; kingdom Metazoa; phylum Arthropoda; class Insecta; order Coleoptera; family Curculionidae; genus Pissodes; species Pissodes strobi. Next base: position 136,468 of record MU182545.1, on the reverse strand, counting down.
TCGTTCTTATTTTTAAGAAAAGCTTCATTCCACATGGTTTGCATAATTTCTTTTTGATTTTCATGGGTGTTAGTAGGAAAAATAGTGTACAGGATGGTCCTTTTTCCATGAATGGGCTTGGTACAGGGTAAACTAGAAGAGTCTGACGGTGTAAATAAATCATTGCTATCTCGATTCGTTTGGCAGACGTATTTTCTCCACCATTTATAATTTTGAAGATATAACACTGAGCTTAGTTTTGTTCCACCATTCATAATTTTGAAGATATAACGCAAAGTTTAATTTTGTTTCATGAAATTATCTGTATATTATTTGCCAGTTTGATTCTAAATAGAATTACCTTTTTAGTGATGTCGCATACTTTATATATATTTTGCCCAGAAAGCCTTTATTTTTTATTTTTGACATGAAACACCTGGAGAGTAAGCTGAAATGTGAGTAAAGAGAGAAATACCGCGACCCGTGATTTTGGTGCGGCCCGTCTACAATTCAAACCAAGCGGATTATCTATCTTTATGACGCAACGAGCAACACTAGATGTACAGATTTTAATAATTGTTATGTAATATACTTTTACTGCTCTTATAGATGTTCAGGACCTCTTCGCTCTCATAGTATTATTTCCCTGACTTTTTACGTAAATAATTATTTACTACATCAATGGCGTCATTAAATAAAAAGCAACTAATATTAAGGAAGTACTCATATGGACATAACTCAGTTAATATTCTTTATAGAAGTCTATTTACTAAGGTTTTAAGTCAGAAGGTTGATGGTATAGACCAGCCGTCTTGGACCGGCCATTGCCATCAGTTAACAGAAGAAGAAAAGTTCTTGCGAAAAAAGTGACCATTGTTTCGAAGTTTATATATTTAGTTCCATTTTAGGAAGCAACATAAATTAACCAGAGTCAACACCGCTATTCGTCAGAGGAACTGCGTGGTCGCAAGAAGTCCTCTTTGCAGATAAACATTTTTGCTTACAGTAGGTTGTGGTTTTGCAATAGAACCTAATTCTGGTTAAAGCCGCATTCCTTCTTTTTGGTGCTGTTTTTGTTGACTGTGGCGACTGGCTAATGCCTAATAATCAGTAATGTTACTTTTTCGTGTCTCATTAATAAGATACAGGTTTCATAATAATCTTAATCTGATAAAAGGTATTATCTCTCACAATGAGCGTTATGAGACTATCGAATATTATTTAAAAGTGTCAAATTGCTAAATAATTTAAATTTAATCTAAGACAGCCAATCTTCTGCAAGTATAACAACCTAACAAATTACATCTGAAACTACCATCATAAATGACATAATTGCGACGCAGCATGTTTTTCGGAACCCCGGAAGATTTTAGTACGTTGTCTTACAATAATGTAATGATAATCCCTTCCATACATGTCTCCATAAAAGTTGGGCCACACATAATCCGACATTAGCCGTTTAATTAGCCCAAGAACACGGCATAGTCTGCCGGGGACTTAGGTTGGACGTTGAAGCAATGTTGCCAATATGTGTATGAAAAAGGCCACATAAATAGAAAAATATTCGGCTGATAAACAACACGACAATGAAGCGAAATTCTACGCTTAATTCAAGGATAGAATGTGTTAATTCAACTTAAACCGTTAAGTGACATCTAGTGTTAGTAATCGGCGAACCCAGTAGCATTTTTATACATTACAAAATATGATCGAATCGGTCGGTCTGGCGCCGAAAAACTCGCCAGTATCGATAAAAACTCAGATGACAGTTCGATAGGGAATGCATCTCTTCTTCGAAAATATTGGTAAAATGGACTTTTTGGGGAAAACATAAAAACATGCAGCATGCAGTCGATTATTTGACGAGACTCTACGCCAAAACCTGTATTAGAAGACACTTTGAAAATTATGAAGCCTCTTATACCGGGTGGCGTAAAGCCATTGTCCAGTACAGCACAACACATTTTCTCACGCACGTGTGCTGAAACACACTGGCATTTGTCATATGCATGTTTGCTATACCGTAGCCAAACCCCCGCACGATTCAGCACATTGCCCTCCGCTTGCTTCGCTCGCTACGGGGCCGTGGGCTCGATCAACAAGAACTAATCAAGTGCTAACCAAGGCTAACCCAAACTAACCCAAAATTAAGAAAAAAAGGTAAATTAATAAAAAACAATAAACAAAACATCCGACGGGAATCGAACCCGCAGCGCAGAAATGACAGGCAAGCACTCTGCCTACTACACCACCGAGGCGTTTTAGAAGTTTTGCTAGAACGTAGAGATACAACAACAGCGTCGTGCTGAATCGTGCGGTATAGCAAACATGCATTGACAAATGCCAGTATGTTTCATTTCAACACACGTGAGTGAGAAAATGTGCTGTGCTGTGCTGTACTGGACAATGGCTTTACGCTACCGGGTGAGCTAGTTTAATTTAAATTTTTCATCATTTCGATTTTTAACACGAGACCACATAACAGAACATACCAGAAAATCGCATGGATCTGAGGAAATGCCGAATTGGTGACGGATTTTTAGTTTGAAAACTTTACTTTAAGAGTACGTGCCAGAGAAAGCATAACTCTTAGATTCGTCAACAGTCAACCTCCTGATTTTTGCTGTAACAAACTTCTATAACAGTTCTCCTTATGAGATCAGGAAATACGAGAAAACCGAGGTAAAATTGAAACATGCGGAAAATTGCAAAAAAGTCCAATATTTCGGCTTCTGGATGATATTTTGACAAGATATTTAGGTTAAAATATGTAGATTATAGATTTAATTGCCTGAAATCTCGTTGAAAACGGTTTTAAACCGGAAAATAGGTATGTATCGGAAAATGTGAAATTTGTTTAATGATTAGAGGCAGTTACTGGATTTTATGGCAAATTTCGAGGTAAACATTTTTGCATATCGTAAACTTTTATGTTAAGTAAATATATTTATTCGTCTGAAATATCATTTTAAATGATTTGAAGACGGGAAAATGGGACAATCCCATGAATAAAAAAGAGCACTTTACACATGAGTAGCATAAAAATGTTTTTCTACTACCGAAAAATATATGAAAAAATAAAAATATTATTAACTTACTTTTCACACTAGTGCATAAAATAAATTGTTTTACGCACTGCACTAAATGTCAAAAAATATGTGAGATTTGCTTTACGCACTAGTGCGTAAAATAATTTAATTTACGGCATTAAAAAATAATATTTTACGAATCTTAGAGAGTATGTAAAGCGAGTATTTTATGCACGGTAGATACAAGAAAAAAAATTTTTTTGCAAAATGGTGTTATAATGATTTCTTTTCGATACACTTTTTAGTGTCGAAATGGCTTGCTTTTTCGCACTCCTTTTTCTCGTTCATTCATTCTGCAGGAAACAATGTAGAGGGTAATTGCGGGAGAGATGGACCATCGCCTGAGATGGACCACTCATGTATTTGCTAACGGACGGCGGCGGCACTAACTTCATTTGTGTGGCATGAATATTAGTTTTCCAGTTGGTCTCCAACTATCGGTTGTCATGTACGCGCTTTTTCCAAGTCGTAATATTTACGAAAATTTTATCACGTTGCTTAAAAAATTTTTGGACCAATTTGTGTGTAATATTAAATATGTTATTGGGTCATATTAAAGTAATAAAAGCCGATAAATGTTAGGTTTCATTTAGATTTCGAATTGTGGAGTGGTCTATCTGTCACTTACAATCGCTATAGATGAACTACTTCGATATCGGAAAGATGGACCAAGCATTGTTTTATTATTTTCAGAATGCCCACTAAATATAAAAGAAAGTTACACACCAAAAGAGGTCGTTGGTCTGCGGAAGCACTTAAAAATATCGTAAAAGCCATAGAAAATATGACAATGGGTGTTAATACTGCCGCAAAATACTTTGAAATTCCTAAAGCTACTCTGTTAAGAGGAAAAAGAACATGAAATTAAAAAAAAAATGGATTTTTGGGTCTATCATCTACTTTGGCTGACAATAATGAAACAAAGCTTGTACAACATATTATAAAAAAACTTCACAAATTTGGATTTTCGCCCACAAGAACCCATGTTCGACACATGGCTTGTGCGCATGCAGAGCAGTGAAAATTGACTCATCGATTTAATAAAACAAACAAGTTGGCAGGTTTTGATTGGCTGAACATGTTTTAAGTGTTGGAAAATATATTAACATAAAATCATCTTTTTGACAAACCAGGAAACATTATTAATGTTGAGGAAACCGGCTTGCAACTTAGCAGTAAGCCTTGTCAGGTTGTGGCGGCCAAAGGATCCAAATATGTTATGTTTAGTGCATGTTGCCGAAGGTTCCAAACCCCAACATAGTAAATATATTACTTCAGGTGAAAAAGGCGAAACCATAAGTTTGATAGCATGCTGCAACGGTGAAGAAAGCTTTCTTCCTCCTCAGTGCATATTTGAGGGGAGGAACCTATAGGATGAACCAGGCTCCGTAGTGCGAATGTCTCAAAAACCAGCCTCTCTCAATGCTGAAAGCTGAAATCTTTTTCCCGTGAGTTAGGGAACATTTTATGCCGAGAAAGCTCCATGGAAAGGTCCTTTTAATCCTGGATAGCTACTCTTCCCACTGCAACCTATGTGGATAAAAACGGAATTGTTTTGTATTGTCTTCCGCCCCATACAACCCACTAATTGCTGTCTCTCTCTATAGAGCTGTCCTTAAATCTCTTAAGTCACATTTTTATTCTGCTTGTAATAAATACATGAAGCAAAATCCCCATAATAAAATCGGAGACCTCAGTTTGGACGCCTATTAATAGAAGCTTGGTCAAAAGCAGCTGTCGTTAGCCATGTTATTCCAGGATTTAAGGCTACTAGGATAATTCCGTTTTCACCAGCCGCCATACCTGACTATGCTTTTGTTTCTACTGCTCATGTCGGAACGAACCTAAATTCATCCAAGTCTATCCATACAGAGGTATGTATTTTAGGCTACAGCTTTAGCTGCTTTAGAATAATAGGAAAATTTGTTTTAAGAGATACTTCAATCCAGTTAAAATGACAGTTTTGCCGAAATGACTACAAATGGTGGATGTAGATCAGTTAGAAAAACACATGATTTAAAGCACACCAAAGTAAGTTTATTTTTTATAATTACTTAAATGTTTTAAATAATATTGGCAATTTCCTTTTAGGATACAGATGCATCCAAAGGAAATATTGCTGTTGGTCTTACACCTGACATTGAAGAGCCAGGATGTTCAGATGATAGTTCAAAATGGAACCCAAACTTTTGCAATAACTGAGTCTAGGCAAAATGATGACATAACACCTAAAGTAAGTTTATTATTTATAATTACTTAAATGTTTTAAATAATGTAGGCAATTTGCTTTCAGGATACAAATGCATCCAAAGAAAATATTACTGTTGATTCTACGCCTGACATTTCATACTGGTCTTCAGATTCAATACTTCAAAAGGAATTTACAATAATTGAGTCTAAACAAAATGATGACATAACATCTGGTAAAATGTTAGATATGATTAGTCCTATTTCAAAAAAATGAAGAGAACATAAATGAAAAAACGTGATCATGCCCTTGCTTCTTACTTCTCTTGAGAATAGAAAATAAGAGAAAGAAGAGAAAGGGAAAACCTGATCATACCGAAAAAAAATTAAAAGAGTTGCAAGAAATAAAAGGAGAACCAGTAAAAAGCAAATTGTAAGCAGTCCTTCAGATACAGAAGAAGTTATCTTTTCATGAACATAGTGACAAACCAGAATGACGACTGGGTCAGATGCGTCATATGTTTTCGTTGAATGCATATGTCATGTCAAAAATATGACGATATGTGTGAAAGATGTGCAAAAAAGATTGACTCACAAACTTTTGAGTAAAGTTTAACATTGATTTGTCATATAACTAGGCTAACAGATGTGTATTTATTTAGAAAAATAATTTAGTTTGTAAGATTTTAAAGTGGTTCAGCTCAACCTGTATAGTTCATCTCTCCCCTATATGCTGGTTCATCTAACCTGTACTAGTCGCGATGAGTTGGACCACACTTGTTATTTTTCCATACGTATTTTTTTTAAACGATGTTGATTCTTCACTTTTTGTATTCCGTTACTTATATTTTCAATCAAATGCCTATTTATTATATATATTAATTACACAATTACTAATATTTGCAATATTTAAACCAGATAAATTATTACTAGAGACCTTTATAGAGGCTTCGATTGATACGTCGTTATTAACAACACATGTGCTCTGTTTTCCTTTTCATCCTGTTAATTTTCCTACAATTTTATTCTTGTTTTCCACTAAACATTCAACATATTCTTCAGCTACTGCACTGTGCCTCTTACATAAATCAGCTCCCAATTTGCTAACAAAGATGCAGATGACCTTCGTTAACAATGACCAGTGCCGATTTTTCAGGTAATTTTAAAAATTTAATAATCTGCTTAGGAATACCTTCAAAAGTATTAACACCAACTGGTTGGGTGGAACATTTACCATCTCTATAGGCAACAAAAAGTCTTGTATGTGAGGTGTGTGAAAATCTCTAACAAATCCATATTTTCTATGCGACCTTGAGTGAGGGTGAATTTTCTAGGCCGTTTTTGTTTTGCATCTGAAATGTGAACTTTCATAATTCCTTGTTTATCTTCTACATCTTTTGTATCCCTGTGCGTTAACTCTTCTTCCCTACATGCACATGCTACTTATACTATTTAACCTTAAACATGAAATGTTTGTAGTTATCTGCTTAAATGAGAAATGTTTCAATTTCATCTCGAGTAAATATTTTCCACTTTTTAGGTCTGTAGCCATCCGATTTTCGCTTTAGAAACGCCAGTAATCGCATAACTGTATCTCTATTATCATTTAAATATACAGTACCTTGCAGCATTGCGTATCAAAGAGTAGATGCTTTTTGGATTTCTGATTTTTCCATGAAATAGGTAAGTAGACCTTTGTCTGAAACCCTAACTTTCTTCTGCTGCCTCCCTTCAAGGAACCGATTGTACGCCAATTCAAAGAGATGTCTGGATTTTTCAGGAAGTATGGCCGCTATAGCTTCTGCAGCAACATTTTCTATATTCGATGGAATGAATATCTTCTTCGCTCGTTCTTCCGAAAATCTAAATCAGGTCAAAATATAAGCGTTTAATTACCTGTGACAAGCTTTCAACAAACAAATTCGCCTAAAAACCACTAACAAAGGATCATCTTGGCAATTAAAACACCAACGAAAATTCGGTCATTTTAGGACAGGAAATTTCCAACAAAACTGCCGGTATTTCTACAAGGTGTAAAAGAAAGTACATTTGTTTTTGAATTTCACCATTATGATTTTTATAAAAAAAATTGTATGCAACAGTGATTTTCGCACTCGACGTGTTGTCCAACTCGGCTTCGCCTGACGAGGCAATTTTCATGTTGCATGCGACAAAAACCTACTTTTTGCACCAGCACACAAAATGAAAATTCTATACCACTCAACGAGCGGCGCGTGTACGGAGAAGGCGGTGGAGGTTGAACTTGAAGCACTGTTGGCTGTAGGTTGTAGTTTTCGGGAAAGACGTTACTCGGAAGTCCATTCCAGAGCGAGACAGTCCTTCAGACAAAGGAGTCCTGCAACAGCAACTGAATCGTATGTTGATGAGCAGCTCGTGTCTGACGGGTGTTTCTGTTTGGCATAACTCTGGGTGGAATCATAAGTGCCAGCTCATTCGAACACATTTCGTAGTAGTATCGGTAGTAAGAAGATAGGTCCGCCACTTATCTTCGATATTCAAGGCTTAGTCAACTCTGGTTCATCCACAAGGCGGACTGTCTCGTCCGTATGGAGTCTAATATCTTAAGCAAGTGTTTGGGTGCCGAGCTCCACATATGGGAACAGTATTCCAGAGATGATCTTATCTGACCCTTATATACAGTATAGAGGTGTATATAACTTTATTGCTCTATAGAGTGGCCTAGCTTTTTTGCTACTGTATTGGCGATTTTGGTGACGTGATTACGCCAAGACATGTTGTTTTCTACGTTCATGCCCAGCAAGCTTATGAATGACACCAGAGCCAGTGTTTGTTCTGTCATTGATAAGTCAAGTCCAGCGATGTTTGCTTTTTTGAGAAGACAGCTGCTTGAGTCTTCTCTGCGTTAAACTAGAGATTATTTTCCTCAGCCCATTCCATGGTGTTTATATCCTCATTGATGGCAGAAATCTGATTTTCTCGCTCGCGTTGCGAACGAGCAGCGGTCATTGGAGTCCGCTACATGAATGAGGATATGATATAAGAGTGATGTCGTTTGCAAAGCTGTAAATAGAATTGTTTGTCCTGTCTAAGAAATCGTTGATATACAGCAGGAACAGTGTGGGAGATAATATACACCCTTGAGGAACTCCGGCATTGATTTTAAATTCCTCCGAGAGATGATCATCAATACCAACTCGAATACTTCGATCCCTTAGGAAATCGGAAAGCCATAGAAGCAGTGCTGGTGGTAGTCCGTATGCTGTCAATTTGCTTAAAAATCCATCATATCACACGCTATCAAATGCTTTGGATATGTTGAGAGCCACTGTTCGATTCGCCGTAGCCCTCGATGGCTTTGGACCACAGGTAGGTCACGTAAGTCAGGAGAACTCCCGTTGATCTGTGCTTGCGGAAGCCATACTGGCGATCGCTTCTGATGCCAGCCGATTCGAGATATTATAAGAGCTGTTCATTGATCAGTTGTTTCTCCATGACTTTGGACATGATGGGAACTAAGGCAATTGGTTGGTAGTTATTTGGAATCGTTTTTTACCTTTCGTCGGGATTAGTTGCACCTGAACGCATTTCCAGCTAGAAGGAAAGCATGCATAAATAACTATTTCCGTATATACTTTTCAAAAGGGAAAAACTCTTAACTCAATCATTTCTCAGAAATATTTTTCTTTGCAAAAGGTTTATTAAATTCAACTCAAAATGAAGATCACACTTTCTAAAATCTGCTTTTTTAAGGATAATTTAATTTGTAAGGAAGATTAAAAAGTTGTTTCGTAACCATGTTTGCATCATCAAGAGATGATTTAAGTTTTAATTATCTCCTGATAATACTAACATAGTTTCGGTATTGTGGATAAAACTGGGTAAAATGTACTACATTTTGCTAAACCCCAACTTAGTGGTTAGTAATTTTCGTTTAATTTTAAAAATGTGACTTCTCACCCAGCTTCAAAAAATAGAAAAAAAAGTGTTGAAGGGCCGAGGCGCCAAAATCTCGTTTTTCCCTCAGAACATTAAAAACGTTTAATTTTTAAAAATATTGTGCAAAATATTCCCTAGATAGCTGAAGTAGGTAAATATTTGGCAGCAGCATGATGTGTAATATAGTAGCAGATATATCTTGCTTATGAGAGATTAATTTTAACACAACTAAATTACTCACAGTATAACATGCCAGAGACAATAATAAAGTCGATCAACTAGTAAAATCTTTCGGCGAATAATGGCAACATGGCAAAATCGGTCGTCTTCGGTGGTAAATTGACTGCGCCCTTAATTACACGCGTTTTCAGTAGGGTGTTGATTTATAGGGCAGTTAAATATCTCATAAACAGCACACGAGCAGTGCGGAATGCCCGTTGTCATATTTGATGGCATTCCGACGAGCACTTGTAGCTGAAGGTTGGCGCCTTGTCTTCCCAAAAAAATTCCCTTTTTTAATCAGAATTCTCGATATGAAATTTGACCAACTTATGAACGTAGTTGATAAGATAATCAATCTTTTAAGTATTTTTCATAAGCTATAACTAATATCAAGATGTCTGCAGGTTACGGATTTTTATAGTGGCCACTATTCAAATGGATTAGGTAAAGTTCCTCATTAAAGAAATATTTTAAAGAATATATCGGTTTACTAATGTATCCCTATCAAACGTACATTCGGTTCACACACTACTTTTTCGAACAATCAAATTTCACAAAATGGGTGGCATTTTCAATTTTACACCGGAAAAACCACTGAACAATATTGAAAACTTTGTTGCGGTTACTATGCGATATAAGAATAAAGCCAATTTTTTCGTTTATTCAATATTAAAATCTTGAAAAAATGCTGAAAATTTAGGTTCTGACAAGAGAAATTCACTTCAAATTAAACCGGCAGTATAACAAATGGCACCTGAAAATACGAAAAAGACGAATTCATCAATTTGGATGCAATTTATGGATTTTTGTGATGAAAGAGAATATCAGTTGCTGCTGTCCACACCAGTGGACATACCAACCTGTATGTCCAACGAAAATTTTGCATCACGATTTTCAGTATTTAAAATAAAATGTGGAAAAACGCTCGAGCCCGTCGATATTTAATTTGAGCAGGAAATACTTTTCACCTTTTTATCTACGTTACTTCAACCCCAAAAATTTGAAAAGGGGAGGAGGGTTTTGCGATACTTCTCTTTAAAGATCTCATCCAGTACTTTTCGCCCTAAAATTTTGCGTCAATATTTTCATCACTAGCGAAATGAGAGTTCGAATAGAAACGAGTCAATTGGAAAAAGTATTTACTAAACATCAACTATAATCTTATCAGATTGGCATTTATGCAGTGTTTCTTCAAAAAAAGTTTATTTTCCTTAAAAAAGATATTTACTTTTGTCTGATTTAATTAGTTCATGAATTTCTATGAACATTAGACTTTCATCAGATCGATTATTAATTTTTAGTAAAATATGGAAGAAAGGATAGATATTTATCAAAATGTTTTGTAGAAATATCGATAATGCTCTAGTAACCATGACTGTGTTCAACGAATGACATTATGAAAAAATGTGTCTGATGTTTATCTATTACAACTGGTTGCCAAATATGACGATACTGAATCAGTAGGTAATAAAGAGGGAGAATGAAAGGGATGAGGGAAGTGAAATTGCTAATTTAGGTCATGTAGCCGTGGATCCCACATTTAGTACTTGTATTGTCCGAAGTGTCTGGCGTGTCATGTTTAACAATCCAGAGAGCCCTATGACGAAATAAGTTTCATCTTTTCAAAATGGATTAATTTAAGAACTAAATAGTGATGGTTTAAAGAGGATACCAGTTGCAGTGGAGGAGAAACGTATGATAGAATCCAATGTGGAAAAAGTATCAAAAAAGGTCTTGTTTAGCAATTTCACGAGTGGGACGTGACTGTAAGCGAATGGTTTTAAATCACTTCCTCGGAGGAAATTGCTTCAAGGCAAAAATTTTAGCGAAAAAAAATTTAAAATATCCAGGGAAAGTTTTACTAAGAGTGGTACTCATCGCAAATATTTTACGAATGTTTTTTTGATCGAAAGGAATCCAACAAATGTTATTTTAAAATATTAATTTTATCCCAAATCACAAAATTATAGTTAAAAGCCTAACAAAAATTATATCAATATCGTTCGCAATAATTACCTATTATTAATAGGGAAATTAATAGTCTTGGTGAACTGTGTTCAAAGAATTGATGGAGGGCATAGAAGATGAAACTTAGTTTTGATTATCACTTCTCTAGCTTATTTTCTATGACGTTAAAATGATGTTCAACATCAAGTTGGAGATACGGTTTGATGGTCTGTGCATCCTCGTAACCCATTAGCCTAATGTGGAATAATTGTTTTAAATAACAAAATTAATATAATTATTATATTAATTTTGTTATTTAAAATAATTTTTTTCTGCTGATATTTTGGCCATTCAAGGAGATTGTTGACCCCAGAGAGGGGAAGGAGGAGTATTTTTAAACCATACTTCTTTTTGCCAGTTGGTTGAGGTGTAAGGACTGATCTGTCAGTCGTAACGTTTTGACATTAGCAGTACAAGTCATTAGTCAATATCCATTTATTCTTCACAGTGTCTTTTGTAGTAAGAACCATCTCGCTTCATCATATTGAATCCATAAGCTTCCAATATATAGTGTGTCCCAACGAAAACTCATCTCAATTCTCATCTCAATCTGGAATAATCCTCGGAACCTTAGATTATTGTATTTTTAACCCTTCAACATAAACCCCTACCCCCAAATTTTGTAATGGGAAGGGGTGCCGAATGACCCCATTTTAACGTATTTTTATTCTGATTAGAACCTCCAAATTTGAAATCACTGCTATTATCTTCGTTGATATGACATATTGTCATTATCTGTAGGTGAAAAGTTGTTAGTTAATAATTAATAATCACAACAGCTACAGATTTGAAAAATGTGGGTATGAAGACCTTTCATAGTGAGATGTCACTGAATCCTCTCGGGGGGGTGGGGGGGGGGGGGGAAGTTTCACCCCTAAAAGTGATACGAACAGATTTTTTATTGTATTTTCTTCTTAAAAAAAATAAATACGAAAAAAGTCCACTTACTTTTCTGATTAGTTTATTAAATGACCGCCATTTACCTCCATGCTATAATATAAATTTTATATAAAATATCGTCTTACGTTACGTAGTATTTCGGGAGTTACTTGGTGGCATTTCTTGAGTTATATGATTTCGCAGACCATCCAATCAAATAATTAATTCAAGTTGGGTAGCATACATGTTAGACTTCAGATGACCCCATAGGAAAAAATCTATTGGGGTTAAATCAGGTGACCTTAGTGACCACTCAATATGACTCATTCTTCCAATCCAGATTTGGGGAAAGTTTTCATGTAAACATTCACATAGTGGTTGGGCAAAAAGAGCAATACTTAAGTGAAACAAATAATTTTACTAAATAAATAATAGATGAATATTTTTTTTTCTAAATCGCTCTATATACACATATAATTTATACTACTCTATGCGTTATATTTCGATGGTCTGTAATCAAAATTGCAAAACCGTTTTGCTCTTATAATCTTTAGGAGGAGAAATGTATGATAAAAGCCAATTTATGGTCACAAATATCAAAATTCAATATTATTCAAACGTAAATTATTTAATCTTTAGTAGACACTGTCCTATTTTTTACCTACGAAACATGATAGCTATTTGTACATAAATCGGCTTGACAAATATAGTTTGAGTTAATTAATACTCCGACGCAACCTGCATACTGACAAGTTTAGCGCAATGGTAAATAAAAACACTTGCATTTTTAAGTTAAATAACACATTAAAATTTCAGGAGAGTCTATTGGTTTCTGAAAACCCATTAAAGGTGTGTGAATTCCTTTGTTAAAGTGGCGTCGTTTTAACTTGAGAATAAATTTTTTATACATAATTTTATATTTTTGTCCAACTTTTCAAATACATTGGTAGCAATGATATCAGCAAGTCTGGAAAAATTTACAAAAATAATAGGGTTGGGGAAACACCCCAACATGTGAACTTTCTAACCGTATAGTTTGGTGATAACACCCTGTATGCCTGTAGTATGATTGAGTCATAATTAAACTCCGAATAAATTTATTTCACCCCAAGTAAACAGCAAATTATGCATTTAAACATTGTATTTCCGTTACTCCTTAGTCCGAACCTAGATTGTCGGTATAATAGGTTCCGTTATATGCAACAATCCCTGGAAGCAAAGTTGTCATTCCATCAAGGAAGTCGTTATTAATCGTTCTCAATTTAATATATCTTTGTCTCAGTCAGTGTTGTGTAAACAACAATATGTCATATAAAGAAAGAACATGCTTCTACCCTCTCAAATGCATCCGCTTCCGCGCATTTTCCCGCTTTATTTCTCCCTGCCGCGTCGGTAGAAAAAATTAGATTTTAGTGCCTGACGAACACTCACCCGTGAAACAACGAACGGTCCAGTCACCGCTCTGTTTAAGTTTGGTGCCAAAAACAACAGCCCCTGTCGCTGCTCTGTTTGATGCTAAGATGTTTAGATAGTTTTCTCAAAATTTAAGTTTTAGTCGAAGAAAGACGAAATAAAGTGCCTTACAACCACTCAACCGTGAAGCATCGGTCCAGTCGCCGCTCTGTATGGATTTGGCGCCAAGTACATCTACTCAATCGTAGCTCTAGCTGACGCCAAGATATTTAGTAGTTTTTCTCATTTTTTTTGCACAGATATTTGGAGAATCTGTCTCTCTATTCCCTTTGTCCAAGCTTGGATAAAGAACTATTTTGGGCGTCTTAACGCATTTTCTAGAGACACGTAGCGTCTCTGCTGTTGAAGATAGAAGAAGGTAAAATGGCGGATGGAAATTTGTAAGTAGACTAGTAGTAGTAGTAGAGAAATCTATTCCTCTACTCAAGAATCGAATCAAATGTTCGAAGTCTTATATCCCTGGTAAAGTTAATTGAGAGAATCGAAGAAGACGGAAAGTACAAGGTATTTTGTGTGAACGGAAAAACAGTCAGTTTAAATTTTGAAGTAAAAAAAGTTTAATTAAATTCAGTAAAGAAAGAAGTTATCTAGTTCATTTTAGATTTAAAAATAATTAAGACATTTAATAATAGTAAACCAAATGTACAGCATCTATTTAGTTTTATGTGTGAAAGGATGAATGCTTGAAAGTAGTTAGAAATTATCGTAGATATTTATCATAATTAATGCAAATTAATTCTTGCATTATTAAAGTACGTAATACCTAAAATACATGTTTCAATTCTCACCCTATGAATAAAACCCCCACCACCCTATTTTAATACAGTCCACTAATTAAAGTGGTTAATTATAAAGTTAAATTACCACCCCCCACCTTTGTGGTCATAAATGATTTAAGAAATAATTGTTTATACCGACCAAATAACTTATAAAAAATTATATATTCATTATTATTTTTCTTATTACTAATTATGTTAATATTATTATCATTTACTGAGAACATGTTTTGCTTAAGAAGTTAATAATAATAAATTATATAATAATTATAATTATATAATGACATATGTATTATTTATTTTTAAGACTATGGCATGAAAACATACTTTTGATTTTATATATTAAAACCACTATAATATTAAGGAAAAGTAAACTGCTATTACAAGAAGGGTTGATTTAAAACAAAAAAAAAGTTAATTTATAAACAGTATTTGTATCCAATTTCCATCCATTTATGCCCCACCTGGAGCTTGCCGATAGGACTAAACTTTAAGTACAAAAGTTGTAGATATTTTTTCTCGAGACGTGCCCTAATATTTTATTTGTCCAAACAAATAAACATCATAAAGTTGCCATGTAATTATGATATATTTTTAAAAGAATTAAATTGTTTTTTATTGTTTAATCCTTCCGATATGTTTAATAAGCTATCGATTTACTTATCAAATATCTTTCCTTTGTTATGAAAATATACAAGAAATTAGGTTTTTAGTGTGCATGTGAGTAACGTATGTCCCGAAAGTTTTGGCACAAAATTTAGGGGCCTAAAAATAGGTTGTAATTATAATATATCGAGATGGCTTTGGAAACAAAAAATTGTTTATTTCCTTGACATTACTTCGACATGTCCTTTTTTTAAATCAGTTGCATTAAAATGTCTTATAAATTAGAATTACGAAAAAGTATTTATAATTTGGTTGGACGAATCCCTAAGGCTGAAATAGTTCGCATTTTTCAAAACCAAAATATTTCACGCAGAAGTATTTACCGTAATATAGCCGAATGTGAAGAAGGAATTCCTTGTTTAAATCTTCCAAAAAGTGTAAGACCAAGAAGTTTTAAGCGAGAAAGTGCGGAAAGGTTGGCAAGAAGAGCAAAAGACAGAGTCGGGGTTTCTACAAGAAAATTAGCGCGTCAATTCCGTTCTTTAAAGAGTACAGTATCGCGGAAATTGGCAAGAAACGGTCAAAAATATCGAAAAAGACGAAAGTGTCCTAAATCAATTAGCGCGGATACCAAGATGCTGTCGTCAACTTAGGCGGATACATTTTTCAAATGAGAAAGTCATTATTTTGGACGATGAAAAATACTTTACAGTTGCCAACTCGGAAATCAAAGGAAACGATGGTTTTTATACGGACAATATAGAAGTGTCCAAACAATGTTAAATATAAGGAAAAAGCAAAATTTGCTGATAAAGTTTTAGTGTGGTGTGCGATTTCGATTAGAGGGATATCCAGACCTTATGTGGGTCGAGTTAGGGGGGAAGCTATAGATGTGGAAAGGTATATTAACAACTGCCTCAATAAATTAGTTGATTTTGTACACCAACATCACGATGGAGATGATATTATGTTTTGGCCCGACTTAGCAAGCTGCCATTATGCAAGAGCAACTCAAAATTACCTTCATCAAAATAACATACCTTTCGTACCAAGACAAGATAACCTCCCTAATTTACCTCAGGCCCGCCCAATTGAAGATTTTTGGGCATTGTTATCCCGCAAAATGTATGATGGAGGGTGGCAAGCCGAAAATGAGGAACAACCACGGCGTAGAATTTTTGGAAAGATAGGCGAAATAGATGTTCAAGTTGTCCAGAACCTAATGCGTGATGTCCGCAGAAAATTGCGCCTAATTGAGCAGCACGGGCCCTTTCATTTAATTTAAGTTAATAATTTTGTTAGTTACTAAGCCGTTAATTATAGCAAATAATAAAAGTTTAAATAAAGTTACGTATTACAAAAATATTTGGTTAAATATTTTGTGCCAAAGTTTTCGGGACATACGTTATTTCCTGAAATTTTAACAAGGTTTTTATATAAAATAAATAATTTTTCTTGGCTTGTCTGTTATATTAATGACCCAACAAGTGACAACCAGGAAATCGAAGAATTTTAGAACAAAATAGAGAAAGTAATGGGACTAACAAAAAAGGCAGATTTTAGCGCCAAAATTGGCTGTGGTGCTAATGGAAATAATATAGCAGTTGGTCTAAACTCAAGAGATTCCTGAGAGTTGAAAATGAAAGAAGCTAAAAAAGACATTGCACAACCAAAAAATTATAACAAAAAATAATTCATCAAGATTGGAAACAGAAAAATATGCAAAGGGAAAGGACATCGAGACAATTTGGAATGAAATAAAGACAAAATAACGAAAATTCAAGAAGAAGGCATCTGATTCACAGTAGATGGCAAGAAGCAAGAACGGATTACTTAAAAATCCTCGAACCTCATGAAGACGGCGGAAATGTAGGGCACATCGGACAGAATACAAACACATTAATAGAACTATTAGAAAAAATGTACGGTGGCAAAAGAAAAGTGGATATCGGCAAAATATGTAGAGAAAAAACAACTTCAAGAAAAATGCTACATCTGTAACGTGCATAAAAAATTAATGATATGGAAAGCGTCAAGCAACAATGTTAATGGACAGTAATAACTTGCTACCACGGATAGACCACAAAATAAATGAAAGAGGTCTATATATAACCATGTAATAAGAGCACAGAAAAAAAGAGAAAATATATCGGCCCTCACGTAATCTACGCCGGCACCCCAGATGTGTGAGCAATATTCTAAGCACGGTCTTATTTGCGCTTTGTAAAGCAAGAGCAGCTGCTGCTCTGTATACAGTTTTTTTTGTTGCCAAATAGCGCATCAAGCTTCTGGGAGGCTGATTTAGTGATGTTAGCAGCGTGGTCATGTCAGGACATATTGCTGTTGACCGAGACGCCCAGTAGTCCGATTGACGAGGAAGAAGGAATGGTCGAACCTGCAATAATGGTATCAGGGTCCGCCGTATTGGCTTTCTTGGTAAACGTGGTTGCTTGAGTGGTTGCTGCGCCCTGTCACCCCAGGCTCGAACTTTCTTCAGATCTTGATTAATTGTTGTAATCTGCTCCTGTATGCAGTGATAAATCTCAGTCGCTAATAAAGGTTTTTCTGATCTAAATTGGGAGACAAGGGTACTGTCGTCTGCTGCTAGCAGGTATTCCATCCGGCCCTGATGCCTTTTGCATAACTAGCTCTTTGAGGATTTTACGAATGTCACGGTGGTGAAATTTTACTTCTGCCATGGTAGTGTTGATGTTGGATATGGTGGGGGAGCCTTGCCATGGGAGACGTTTAAGGTAGAGTGCGATGAAAACATTTCGGCGAGCATGTTTGCTTTTTCCTTAGCTGTAGACGCCGTGACGCCGCGTTCGCCCGTCAAGGTGGAAGAGACGTTTTTCTAAAGTTATTACTTACTGTCTTTGCTACCGACCCGAAACTACTGAAGCCACTGAGGCATTGCAAAAGTTCATTCTTGGTTCTTAGTTTCGTCAATCACACGTTTGCACTCGTTTCTCGCTTCGGTGGTAGGTTGCTGTGATCTGACCGTCTGTTTTGATAATATCCATATATTTCAATGTCCTCCGAAAAGGGTCAAAGAGATCACGTCTGCGCTTGCCTTATCTAAAATTAAATGTTGGATATTAAGTGGGTTTTAGAAGCTTAAACTTCAATTTTGTTTGGAGGATGTGCTTGCCAACAACATAACCTTGCTTATTATTTTTTCATTTGAATGGTTTTGTAGTTAATTGATTTTACAAAATATGTACCTTGTATGGATGTAGCGGAGACTAATTGCAATGCTTTTATATATCTTTCTTGGAGCAACAGTACGTATTAGAATAGTTTCTTTAGCTCCCCTGGAAGGAACGAGATAATAAAGGGATGAAAAACAACCACGTACATATTTCTCTACATTTTCCGAATGGTAGGCCTCTGACTAAATTATGACACCTTTGTTTTCAGAACTAGAATTTATTAAAATACAGGAATTTGAAATTTTTATCTGGAACCATAGTTCCGCAACTATTAAAAAAAACCTTCTTTGTTGTCATTTTGGGGGGCTGTGGCTCCCTTTGTAGGCATTTTTCGATATACCTATGTTAATTTCGACATATTTTATATTAATGGATATACGCAGATAATATGTTTTACAAACTCGCCATGAGATCTAAATAAACCTGTCTTGATTTTTACAAGAATCAAGACAGGTTTATTTAGATCTCTATTTTATCATATTTCTATAATTGCACCACCTTGATTTAAAATTTCAGGCTTAAGATAATGGCTGTTTTTGCGGTGACGTTGCTCCCACCGACCGCCAAGTGTCGAAGACTCGGGTTTTTCTCCTGAACTATTTTTACGGGTTGCCTAATCGATCGGAAAAATGTATGGTATGAGTACGTTTTTCGTAGTCTGCACTCGCGCGGGCCCATTGATGCAAAAAGTCTGAAACCTTCGCGGTCGATGGCGGCTTCGGTCGCATGCGGCGGCCCTTCTGCTGGTATCTGATCATTAAAACCCATCAGGGCCGGACCACACACCTTTAGTACAGTACATTTTTTCGGATATGCAGTAAAGTCATTCTTTTGCATCTTTAACTGACAGACTTTTGCAGAGAGTAACAATGAATTTACTGAAAAAACTCATGTCTTTTCTTATTTCAAGTGTTACTTGTCACATTAATGACACACCCCAAGTGACATTTTGAAACGTCGTTTTGTGTGTCAAACCTAAAATGCCGGAAAAAGTTAGAAATAGACGACTAAATGAGCAAAGCTAGCTTATTTTTGTAAATATATTGGCTTTTTTTGAGCTAGCAAAACGTCAAGTAGCTGCAGGAGTTGCCTTGAACCCCCAAAATGTGGTGGAAAGGACAGCTTCTGCAATGAAAGTAAGTTCAAGAGCGATAT
Organism: Pissodes strobi; assembly: GCA_016904865.1. Lineage (NCBI taxonomy): Eukaryota > Metazoa > Arthropoda > Insecta > Coleoptera > Curculionidae > Pissodes > Pissodes strobi. The sequence goes on along the minus strand of MU182545.1, from coordinate 116,965 downwards.
TTTATTTGAGAAAAAATTGACTAAAATTGGATAAAAGATCAAAGAAGTATCATCAACAAGAAATAAAGAGCATATCAAAATTACCGACTAATTAAAAAGTAAGATCCAGGATACCATTTATTGCATGTATGGCTAAAAGAACATATTATCATCCATCCATCAGAAATGAAATTATGATACGTCCAATCATTTTAACTACTATATTAGTTTTCTGCGAAAATGGGTAAGAAAAAATTGGCTTTCGATGGAAGAAAAGTAACAACCGAAAGTATGTCATGGATTTACCAGATGTTTATAATAAAATAATAAAATTTTTAAGGGAGTACGCAAAAAATATGAATGTAATATAAAACGGTTTTGCTCCAGTCTTCCTTCATGAAGCATGGATATACAGCAAAGGTCCAGGTATTTCCTGGCAGGATGATACTAAAGCCACAAGCTCTATTATCATTTTAATTAATGAATATAGAATCAAATGATTGTAGGTCATTTGCTGTTTATATCGTATATAGGATCCTTAGTTCTTGTTTTCGCTTATAGATGGAAACACCTAGAACATCGCTTTACAGGAATTCCTTTGTCTGGCGCACTGCACCACTGTGGAACTCACTCCCAGGACATCTGTTTCCCACTAATTACAACCTACAACTATTCAACATCTTCGCACACACACCGCTCGTCAATCGCCATAGGATCTCCCTTTAGTGTGTGTGCCACTGCCATAAAAAAAAGATAATTACCGTTTTAGTTTTATTAACTTACCGATAAATGACCTTAAGTCTAACATTATCTCATATCAAATTCGTTCTCGTTGTTATCATGGTTTAGAAATGCCTAAATCCTTTAGTATCGTGTCGAATATAGTCTCAAATATCGAATATAGGTGACTTGACCTTTTTGTACTGCCTACATCTACCTTAATGTTAAGCTATTATGGTAAGACATAATTACTTGCCGCATTTGCCTTATTAACTAGCTGATAACTGACTTGAGTTAAAATATTATCTCATACCGATCCATTCTGTCCTATGTCATAATTTAATTTAGTAATTCCAGAAGGCAGTGATTTTTTTGTAGCTAGTTTTATGAAAATCAATTGATTTATTTTTTTCTTACTGTAATTTCATACCTCGTATTATCTCGAATGGAGAATTTACTTTGTTGATATTACTATTTGATTCACTTTTACTGTAATGAGATTTATCGAATATACCTTTACCTGACTGTCGGTCATTTCTTGTCGTAGATCATATCTACTGTCGTTATAGTTAACCGTAATTGAGTAATTGAAATTAAGTCACTTAATATCTTTGTCGAGTATTTGATTTTGACATTCCTTGATATAATAAAGTATTTCCTTCATTTGCAAATATCTCGATAATGCCTTAGTGATTATCTGATTTACTTGTGTATTAAGTCTACCGATTTAAACCATAAGTTTTTACTATAATCAGTTGTTCCCCCCATACCAGTGCACGAGTTTATGTAGCTGCAATTTGCAATATTAAATTTTCGCTTTAAAACCTGATCGAACTGAGCTCATTTATTTTTTTTATTTTTTAAACCATTTACATCATTGGTTACTTCATTGGTTTAGTGTGTTGGGCACTCCCTCTTAGAAAATGTAATGTTTAAAAGATATTTTAAGTGACCTTTGATTATTTTTTTATATCTTTTTTATGGACAGTAACATTAAAACCGGAAGATGAATTATTTTTTAGAGAACCGATTATGCTTATTATTTCTTCATCTAAAACACGTTTTAAAAAGACAGAATTTAAGCTAATTTGTACTTTTGTTCTTGAAAATTTTGTATTTGTTTGACTTAAAATATCTGCAGCCATTTTAGAGACCATTGTTGTAAAATATGTATTAAATATGCTTACTGTTTTATATATTCGTTAAGAATTTCCGTAATTTTAATCGGTGTTTTTACTTTGTGTATATTAGAATATTCATTTATAATTTTCCACAATTTTTTGTTTGTTTTTGTAGTGGCTTTTTTTAAATTGTTACATGTCGACTTAGTATGAGAACATGTTACAGATAGAGGTCAAATAGAGTCAGTTATTGCACCTTTAATCCTACATCAATTATGCTAGTCCGTAAAGCTAAATATAATACTACTTATTCGTTTAGATTACCTGCATGGTTGTCGTATGACCCAAGCCTTTTGCTGTTCCAGAAAAAATTGAGAGTTTTGTAGTCGTATACGTAATTTGATTTTCTCGGGCTGTTGGATAGTATCAATCGGGTCTTATGGACATTTTCACTGGCTTAGCACATTATCAATCAATATATCGTACTGTATTCTGGCTATCGCTATCGAGGAGACCTTCAAAGTTTCAACCATTTATAGCAGTGCATTTCAAAACATTCAATAGTTCTCTTACCTTCTGAATAATCACCTTCTCGATGATAATATATATTAAAACAATCTCATGGATGTCAGAAGTATTGGTTTCGGAGTTTGTCAGTTATTTTCTTGGAAAAGTTAAAAAATTCAGTCAATGTTTATTTCTGATATGATAGCTTTCAGATGAGATGAGACAGCTGACTTGACAATAATTGTTGGTTGCCTAAATTTGAAGGGTACCTTTGGAATGTTGCCAAGTGTACATGTTTCTCTAGCGAACCTCGTGCGATTTTGATGGACCAAGCTAACAAGAAACATAATTGCTACCATCAGTTTGATGTTAAACGGCTGTCTGAGCATGATGTAAGCAGGTAAGATGATTTAGTGGTTGCGTTGTGTTTCCTAAATTTGCAACACCGCTCGAATGTTTCGCAGCTGGTTCCAACAGAGATGCAGCCACTTGGTTAAAGGTACGTTTAGGTGTGAATTATTGTGCCTCCTATTCACGCGTTTAGCTTTTTTGATGTCAGGAGTTTAAAATGGCCGCGGGCTGGAATGAGGTAGTTTCTGTTTAACTAGTCATTGTGGATAATGGTTTTATCGTCGGTTTTATTTATCCTGCCAGCAATACATGAGATCATAGAGCCTTAGGTACGTTTTATTGAATATTGAAGATGTTATTAAATTTAATGGCAAGCATCTTGTTGTATTTTACGTGTTGTCGTAGGACAATGTAAAGCTGACCTATTGGTCGATTTTTTTCTGACCCTCAAACATTGAACTTGGGGTTCGAGGTGAACGATCTTGACTTGACCTCGTTCTTTTTCTTGGTAAATCCTCCAAAGAGGAGGTAGTGCGTAAGCCTGATAAAAAGTTTAAGAATTTCTAATTCGTCCTTATGGGGATAATCTTATTTTGGGCTAGAGAAGTTGGCATAGTTACCAGTTTGGTGGAGTTAATTAATTCACCGTGGATTTGTTGAATTTTGTCTAAAGTTAAGATTTTTTTGGTAACGAACCACGTGTGGAAGATTCCGCAACAAAATAGGCCGTCTTTCCTCAAGGGGTGCCTGTAGAAGAGGGCCTTGCTCCCATTCGTTATCACCACCAAAACCCTACGTAGCTATGGATTTTATTTGGAGCCAGTTAAGTAGCTAACCAAGTAGCTACCAGTCAGTCCGGTTGATGTTTTTTTGGTACCGACTGCAGCCAGAGTTACTGAATGTCCAGGTGGGCACTACCTCAATTGCCACTGAGAGTTTATGGGTCTGGAGGCGCCTAGTGACCTACGTTCAGAAAGCCGGAGGTGATATGGGCGGAGTCCAGATGAGATAAGTGTAGTTTAAGTTGGGTTGGGTGTGGTACTATGTTCACAGAACACTTGTGATCTTCCACATAATGTTATTAGCGTGTTTTTAGTATTCAGCGTTACCTTAGATTGCGTGTTTAACTTCTTATCGGCGTTGTATGATATAAATATTTTTTGGAACTGTTTAGGTGTAAGCATAACTTACCGATACTAGTTTAAATCAATACATCTCTGATAGCGATACTACTATTTACTAATGTGGTTCGATTAAGGCTCATAGCTTTTTCCCATATTATATTTTCCTATTCTTACAATTTAATATATACCTAACGTGGTAAATTACAAACATTGTCGTTCCGACTGATAAACTATTTGTTTATAATATTTTTGCATAATGGTATTTCATAAACTGATTCGCTAAGATCTATATATGTACAACTGCGGACACGTATACCATGGTAGACGTGCACAAGGTTTAGCAGCAATAGGTATTATACTGATAACTCTTAATTACTAGTATGATATCTTATGCATATTGCGTTTATCATTAATTTGTTGAAATTGATTTTGGATCTTTCGTAATCATTATGTTATGTTATATTGTTACTTCCGATATGATATAGTTCTATATTTGTGACCATATTATTTGTTTTCAATTAAGCTCTTTTAAATTTTTTTATATTTATATCACTTTGTTTATCGAAAGAAACAAGACAACACTTAAACGTCATACCTAACGAGCATCCAATACACTTAAAACCTGCACGAACGTTACCCTCGTTTATTTGCTCTGAGATACCTCAACCAAACAAGTGTAGTTGATAGTCGCTTGATTTTAAGTCGCCCGGATTCTCAAGACCGAGGATCTTCTAGTTTGGGTCTGCGGATTTAGTTATTTCAAACTAGTGGCGCCCTGGTCAAAACAAAATAATTAACCCTCACCCACGCCAACGGGTAGTCGGAGCACATGTTGCGCTGGCCGCATCCTTAAGGGTAGGTAACATTTTATTTATTTTATATTGCTAACTTATTTAAAAGGGTTTTACGTGAAACAAAATCAGTAACTAATTTATTTATGTCATTTCTGTAAAATTTGTGTTGATTGAAAATATGTTCATCATTACTTCTTTCATATGTTTGGTATAATTTATCTCTCATTTTGACTGACCTAGGCCGGGAGTAATCCATGGTTTTCTACCTTGGAAATTATCAATTTTCGTAAAGGTGGATTTCTCCTCAGTATTGGCAACAATAATCACAAGTGAATTACAGACGATATCTACAATATACAGAGGCACAGGGGTCGTCAAGCTAGCTATCAATTGGTACAATTTTTTATAATTTACCAACAAATATTATTTTGTTGTTGGTGTGTGGTCCACAAACAAACTGCTCTAATTGTTTGTAGGTAGGGTGAAAAATGTATGTAAACTCTTGAGAAAATACAGGGTGGCCCATTTATTTTGAACACATTTTAAACCTTAATATCCCGTTTAATAAATATGATAGAAAATGCGGTTCGTTTTTTTTTTATCAAAACTAAACGAGACATTATAAACTAATGTTATACAAGCCTTCTTTCTCGATAATTTTAGTACATAATGCGGTCACAAAAACCAAATTGTGACAAGGAGCTTAATGATGAATGAAGCTTGATTTCCATCCGGTTCAAATTTCACTTCGATCGCAACTTTTCGTTTAGAAGACTGTGAAGTATTTACTCAGGGACTGCGTGAGACACTGAGCATCTTCTTTGATATTATGTTCCACAGCTATTCGTGATCTAAATCAGAAAATCAAGGGTAACCCAAGAGGTTCAGAAGATAATCGGCGCTTGAATTTTAATAGTTAAATCAAGGCTATCCTCTCAAATTCCATTATCTAAATGGAAGTTTATATTATCGCCATTACCTCCTCTTCTCACATTTACGCTCTCGTATTGAAAATACCAGTTACTATTTCATAATATATATCAATATAAAATAATTAAATAATTTGATAGCAAAAGCCTGAGTTCTGCCCTATAAAGAGTGTATGTCGAGAATGTGGAAACGCCGGTCGACTTGCGGCCAGCGGCCGTCACATTCTGGCAACCTGCTGGACACGATCGTCCATCTAGTCAACAATACCACCGATGACCGCAAAAAATCATTACCATTTCGACCCGAACGATCGATCCTCTGCTCTTTGATTATCAATTTTTCAAGATTTCCTTCAAATCAGTATTCATATATTTACTTTGTTCAATGGATATGCCTTTTACAAATCACTAAAGATAATATAGCAAAAGAAAAAGAAAATATAGATACATAGAATCACACATAAAAAAATTTTTGTTGAGGAAACAAAAAATTATAATACTTTAAAACACATCATCAATATGTTCCTATCGCTTCACCGATTTTAAAACAATTTGATTGTAGGAAGATGGCGACTATCCGAGATTCACAGAAAGCGCTTGTGATACCCTATGACAAATTAACCACATTCAAATAGATCATGTTGATTTCCTTTGCCATTCTGTTTAATGGTGATGACTATCCATAGTTTGTTTGATGATACTTAACTAAAAAAAAAATCGATATTTCTTAGTGGAACATGAATAAATACTGATTCTATCATCGTACGATAATCAGAAATGTTGCAACATCAAGCAAAAAATGTTTAGTTTAAAAAAGCATCTATGTCCAACAACGTTTGCAGATGTTTATTATTTTGTATGTTCAATAGGAATTTTCAGTGTAACATGTATCATTCTTAGAAACTTCCTCTATATTCAATCAATCACGTACATGCATTTACCATAATATGAATTCTATATTATAATAAGTATTAAACTGTTGCTACACATATTTTCGATGTGTAAGTTAAAGATCAATTTATAATGAAATACCCCACAATATCAGAATTTATTGGGTTTATTATTTGATTACTAATATTAATTGAATCGATTATTCTATACAAATTTATAAGCACGTGTCAGATACGCAGACGCAGCTTTAAAACTAACACATAATATTACAAGAGATGCCATAAGCAGTAAGCTTGCTCAACAAGATATTATGATTGATTTTGTCAAGAATTTGAAGAATTAGGTATTACATCAACCAGGAACCTCTTCCCCAAAGCCTCCGAAAAATACACAGAATAAACGAGTTAATTTGATAGACAGTAGATGACCACTTAAAAATACATGTTGTTCAGAACAAATAATGTGATTAAGCTTATGAGATATTTTACAAGGAAAAATTTGCTGTAGAATTTTGCTAAAAGAGAAATTTTAGAAATTTGCTCTGTAATAATAACTCAATGTTGGTCAGCACTTTTAAAAATGGAGGTCACAAAACTTTCCATAAGCCATTCCTCAATGATAACGTTTACAGAGTATTTATTAATGTTATGTACTTATTTTAATGGGCGAGCCTGGATGAATTCGAAGGCAAAACGTTCATATAAACGCTTCGTTCTCTTTTTAATTAAATAATGGTGTCAAGGCATGGCTACGTCCCGATAGAATATTAATAAAAAATGGTTACGCCAATGATGCTTTTCAAAATTATTGTTTTATTATTAATTATTATTCAATTCTAAGCAAAAGAGGTCTGTTTCACTTTTTGTCGTATAACCTACAGTTTGGAAGTAATCAATAATAAAAATAGTAATTACGCACGATCCTACCTTCCCTTGAGAGAAACTATGATAAAGCAGCACTAAAAGATACAACTTTTATTATTAGCCACTTTTCCCATATCTTGCATATTAAGCCAATTATTTACGAAAATTAATGTATAACTGTCTGTTTAACTCGTCGCACTTGCACTTTATGTGACCGTACGTAAAAAGAAATTAATTTGACCAATTTCAATACCGCATTTGACAGATTTCAGTGTCAATTCAATAGTATATTCATTAATGATGTTATATTGCGATCAAAACTAGAATTTTATTTCTCAAAAATCCGTCGGTACCAATGACCTTGGACGCTCTTTTCTCCTATTTCCCAAAATATTTTTTTAATTTGTTTCTACTTTTTACGCAACCTGGTATATACACAAAAATGAAAATTACTAAGTTTTACCAAATAAAAATCAAAAATCAATAGAAAGCCACGTTACAATTTAATTTAATTTAAGTTAGTTTGGGTTAATTTCGAGTATGAGTTTAGTTTGGTTTGCTTGAGTTAATCTCGTTTACTTTAATTAATTGGGATTCACTTGAGATATTTGCATTGGTTTTTCAAAACTTTTGAGTAATTCTATGTTTAAATATTTAGGATTTTTTTCATTATGTTTATTACGTAAATGTGTTCGAAGAACGTTTTTTTTTGTAAATTAGACGTTTATAGGGCTTATCTAAAGCCAATAGTAGTCATAGAATGACTAGGCATCTGATGAAAGAGAAGTTTGATAATGTGACCAAATGGTAACACTGCCCGATAAGTATTCAGAATTTTAAATTAGTACACTTATATTAGTTACTGAAAAACGTCATTTATTGAGTATGAAAGAAAACATCAAACCAGTGGCGCACCCAGAAAATATGTTTGGGGGGGCCCAACATAGGTTGTGCTACAAAAATTTGGGGTGCCACGCCCTGATGTCACATATTTTTTATACAATCTGGGGGAGGGGGGGGGGGGGGGGGCGGCCGCCTCCCCCCCCCCCCTGGGTGCGCCACTGTATCAAACATTCAAAATTTATTTATGAAAATCGAAGAGACAAGTTTTTGTTTCAGTCAAACATAGTCTAGCATCACACTTGATACAGACGTTCCTGTTTTGCAATGTCTGCACCTCCCCTTTGGTGAGTGGATTGGCCAATGTGCATAAGAATCCTTCCTGATAAGATCATCTGGTCGTACAACTACAGGATATTTGATTTTTGGTTTGTTCCCTATAGCTTCCAAACTTGGTCTGCCTTTTTGGTAATTTTACCAGTTCGTGAAAGAGATCGACTAATTTTCAATCTAAATCTTAAATGGCTTCAATGGAAACAGAAACCAACATCCTTTAGCGGGCAATGTAACCATATGGTTACTATACAATTCTAACCTTACTCTTTTAGTATATACGAATATCATGTTCCAGTTTTACTCACTTGAACAACTGAAAAATACGCTCTAGAAACTGATCCAAGTAAACATAAAACAAAAGTGAATAAGTATTTCTTGAAATTATAATATTTTGTACAGAACGCATCAGCGCTCGACAACACAAAACGTTGAACACGTGGAACGCCAAACAGAAACTGCGGAGTATTATTCGGTTTGTCGTATATGCAACAAACAATACGAGCTTGTATCCATATGGCAACGATGCCCGATGCGCATTTAAAGATCCTTTACACAAATAGTGTACTATGTAAAAATCGACCTCTCCTATTGGTTGATCCATCTCGTATTACGATATGTCTGCGTGATGCAATCGATTTCTATGAAGAGTTCTTGTGGTGTAGAGGTTTACATCGTTGGGTCTCACCTGGAAAACGCGGGTTCGAACCCCGTTGCTTTTTTTATTTTATTTTTTAAAGATTATGTTTCTAAACAGCTTTTTTTCTTGATTTTGGGTATGTCTTGGGTTAGATTGGGTTAGCACCTGGTTAGTTTCCTTTTCTTGAGCCCCCGTAGCGAGCGAAGCGAGAGGAGCGGAGGGCCAAGCGGATCGACCAATGGGAAAGGCGGATCTTTATATAGTGCACTATTTGTGTAAAGGATCTTATAATGCGCCTGATGCGCATAGAAATACAGGAGCTTGAGTTAGAGGTGCGTTTTGATCAATGTAACCATATGGTTACAGTACACGATAAAGGGTTAATTCTTGGGGTAACGGTCTAGAGCTGAATTGAAACTCGTTTTCTACAAACGCCAAGCTTTCCGAAATTTATTGTTTCCTTTTTCAAGGCTACAATTACAAAGCAGAATATTGCACTTCTAGGAGTTATAGTTACATAAGAAGGTTTTTAATTAAATTACAATTGTATCATTATGATACTTACGTGCAAAGTGAGTTTACAATGGTTCCTTTACATAGTAACATGAAAAACAGGAAAAACAGGAAAAACAGTACATGTACACAGGATCATAGTCTTATTTCCTACATTTTTAATCTTAAATTATAACGATTAACAGTTAATATGCTTTCACATGGCTGTAATTTTTAAACTACGAGAAGGAAACGAACAAAGGAACATTCATGGTTTTTTTGAATCTAAAGGTTTTTGCCACCTTATGAGAAGCGCCATCTATTCCTATGGCGGTAGATTTGAATCACACTGCTTGCAGGTAGGTTGATGTTGTACTCATGTTTCTAATATAATATTTTATGATATTTTGTAATTTATTATTAATTAATCAATCTAATGCAGAGAAAGGTGATATTTAAGGTGTGTCCACGTTGTTTGGTGGATGCTTACGTAAAAGAAACGTTATTTGAAATATTAGAGTCACTGTTCTCAGCATTTTCATTTTTGTTAGCACATGTTAGTATATAGGAGTAAATCACACTGAGATTATCAACGTCTTCTCTTTTATTGATGCTATTGTTATCTGAGTGGATTTCCACCATTTCTAAGATTGTCTTTTCGTTGAATGACTCTCAGTGCAAATTACCTATACATTTGCGTAATCTATGTCATGATTCGTCTCAATTACATGTTCTGACAGAGCACACGTTCTTTTTTGTAATCTGCAGTCACTTTTATGTCTAGTAATTCTATCTTTCAATACAGTGGATGTTTGTCCTATATAGTTCTTCTCACAATCAATACATTTAATCTTATACACTACACCTGCTTTTTTCAGTGCTTCATCTGAGTCTTTTAGCCTGGAAAAAGTATTACCAATTTTCATGGTATGTTTTCCACAAATTTTAACAGTAACCTGTTGCGTGAGTATTTTTTCAATTTTATGTGTAAGCTCTTTAACATAAGGTATAGAAAAATAATATTTAGGTTGATTGGCTGTAAGAAAAGCTGAAATGTCAGGAGAGAGAGCTAAATTATAATGGTTGTTATTGTCTTGATCAGATGGTGACCGCTCATTTATTTCCTCCAGTTGAGAATTATGATTTTGTGTACCGATATAATTGTACAAGAATTTTTTTAAGAACCATTCAGGATATGAGTTATTTTTTAAAATGAGATGAAGTTTTTTTAGATTCTCCTTAATGTGCGATTGGTGGCAGATTTTCCGGATTCTGTTTCCCAGTCCCATTATTAGATTTATTTTCATTTTTTGAGTGTGGTAAGAATGGAAGTTTATATACCTTCCTGAGTACGTAGGTTTCGTGTACCAATCAGTTATAATGACATTATTGTCCGTTCTGATTAGCTTAGTGTCCAAAAATGGAACACTATTATTTTGTTCACATTCCATGGTGAACTGAATGTGACAATTATAACTGTTGAAGATTCTCAGTATCTCTTCTGTACTGTTCTTCGGTACCGAAGTGATTATGTCATCAACAAATTTTTTTAGAAATGGTAATTCGAAACCTAGTTTAGGAATGGATTCCTCTAATAAGTCATCCATTACATACTGGGAAGCTATGGGTGAGAGTGTCGCTCCCATTGGAGTACCAAGAATTTGCTTATAGTATCTACCATCAAACCTGCAGTAAGTTGAATCGAAAACAAATTTAATAATTTCTAGAAAGTCATTTTGTGTGAGATTGGTAAATTCAGCTATCCTTTGCCAATGTTTATCTATTAATAAAAAACAGCATTATTAAACATTGGGAAAGGATAGCTGAATTTACTAATCTCACACAAAATGACTTTCTAGAAATTATTAAATTCTTCTGAGCGATGTGAGGATTTGGTTAATTGGATGGACCTGGAGATCAGAGTATCAGCTACTGATTGTATCTGAGAGGGATAATGGTGGGACTCTGCGTTAAGGTACCTATTGGTATGAGTTGGTTTCCTGTAGACTGTGTAGTCGATGGATAAGTCGTCTTTCTTTATAATTAAAAGATCCAGGAAGGGCACCGTTGACCCTTTGCTTCTACCTCAAGTGTAAGTTTTATGCGGTGGTGTATGAGGTCGTAGCACATGTTGTTTTCTAATAAAATGCAAATAAATGTCAAAATAGGGCAAACTTTAGAGTATCATAAGTCAAAATCTATTGACTTTAGCTATAGTACACCCTACATAAAAAGTGTTTAGAATTTTTCGTAGAATTCAAATATGCTAAAATATAGGGGGGGTTGCCATTTAAAAAAGTTAAACTTATATCGTTTCCGATATATGAACTTTTTTTCATATTTTTAGATGTAGAATCTGTCCTCAAAATTTCCTCACAACATTCTGTAACACCCTTTATATATATATATATATATATTGGTCAAACTACCAGGTCTGTATCTAACAGAATTGTTGCTCACAGAAGTGACTGTCAACTACACCCAGAGAGATGTGCACTTGCGGAACATGCCAATAGTTTTGGGCATAATATGAATTATGGTTCAGTGAGGATATTGGCATCACAATCAAACTTACAAAAATGGTTTTTCTGAGAAATGGCCCTTATCACATAGGAGCCTAATGGCAATAATAAAAGGACAGATATTAACCATTCAAGGGAAATTTACTTCTTATCTCCTTCTTTTGAATCAAAAGAACCACACAAATCTGAATAACTTAAATAATTCAGTTAATATTTCAATGATTTAAACATTATGACGTCAATCAGGGATTTGGTTGTTCGCAGTGGTGGCTTATTTTCTTTTTTTTCTCTGTTTTTTCGGTTCTGCCAGGAACCTGACAAAAGTCGTATTTCAAATTAGTGTCAAATCTCATTATAAACTTGACAATTTTAATCCTGTATGCACTTTGTCCATGAAATGTTGTTATGAGTACTTTAATGATTTTGGAAACTAACGATTGTTGAAAATTATAATTCAGTTAATTAGCATTTAGTTGTTTTTTTTATGAATTTCCACACCCTACCTACCAGTTCAAGATGCATCTGATTCATAACCCAATATGAGAGAGTCTATATGGCTATAACCGTCTTTAGGATTAGAATAGTATTTTGAGAACCAAATCATCCTAAACCTAAATAAAGAAAACGCGATCGGTAATCTCAATAATAAAAAACAAAAGAGCCGCTGTCGGCTCATTTTTGTTTCGCTTTTTTGACGAAATCGCGGGTCCCCTATTTCGAAGCAAATTACCCCGGGTCGCCAGGCAATCATGTCAAGTAATTTCATAACAGGTTTGGATTTAAAGTTGATAGAATCTCTCCGCGATACCTAATCGACTTTCGAGATAATTTATAACCGTTTTGTTTTATTTCGCCACCCTCATTAGGCTGCCACTATGCATTAAAAAAACATCGTCGTGTGAAACGACCTTTTAAAACGCACAGCTAAAACTTGAAAAACATTATTAAAACATCTAAGTGTTAAATTAAAAATTTCTATATGCCAAGGAGGCATATTTGTCTAAATTCAGTCTTTAGGTTTACCGAAATATTACGTTCCAAGTGATAATTACTTTATACTTTCAATTTTTCTTATCATATCGATTAGTTGACTAACAACTTTGTATGAATTATCAATTATGTTGAATGCTATTTTTGCTTACAAGTCAAGAGCATAA
>MU182545.1:54940-78702 GCA_016904865.1 Pissodes strobi | reverse complement strand
TATATATATTCATATTAATTATATATATTCATATTAAATATAACAGTACCACTTAATACTTAAAATATATTATATGTGGACATGCATTTTACTGAAACAGTAGTATAAAAGCTTTACTATGTACGGTTAAATCAGTCTATAAATATGGCTAGAAATACCATGACTTGAAACTTTCAAAGATAATTATGAAATAAAAAAATTTAAAATGAAATTACTCTAGTTGCCATCTGGGTCATCGAAGTCTTCTTTATTATGAGGTAATTCTGCATTACAACACTATCCACTGCAGTGATGACATCATTTCTGGCACACCATTCATGCGGACCGGCCGCAGCATCCACCTGCATCTCCACATCCGGATTTGCACGCACCCCTAATTAGGTTCAGTCGACTCGGCGGGGCAGCGAGCAGGTCAGAGCAGTGTGGCACAAATCGCGCTGCGTAGTCCAGTTTTCTCCAATCATACTTCGTTGCGTTGTCAACCAAGTCATCAGAGCAACAACGAAGAACTATGGGGAAACGGTCAGAATAAAACAAACTGGACCCGCCTTCTGAAGCCTGCACTCGAATAGAGAGGGATAAGGGTGCTACAGGACCCCGGGGATGCAGATACCTTGACCAGTATAATAGCCCGACCTTTGCTATAGCTGCAACAGACACGGATATTCTTGCCATGCTTGTCCAGCGCAGAAAACCTACCCAGAAGTTGTGATTTTTGGATAAAGGGGCCTGTGGAAGAGGCACAGAACATCGAATTGATACAGGAGCACCTTGACTCACGCCTTTTCCGGCTGTGATACAATGCCAGCAGTTTTTGGAAAAGGAAAGGCATCAACATTGAAAATTCTCCAGTGCAACGAAGTTGGAGTTTTTATTAAGCCCGGAGCAGATTTGGAGAGGATCGTCTCCTGCGGTAAGAAATTGCTTCTTGCTTCATACAAAGGAGCGAAATAGGCCACCCTAGATGACCTTCGCTACACCATCTACAACAAGTGTAGCCGCCACGCAAAAGCTAGATGCTGACTTGCAGCTGAAAACTTTGCCCTGCAGTAATTTGAAGAAAAATAAATGGGTAAAGCATTCTGCATTAGTAAAATATTAATTAGGTTGATATTTTTTAAGTTCAAGAATGGCTTGGGACAGGAACAAAGCTGGACGCAACGAAGTAGGGCTGGAGAATACTGGACAACCCAGCGCGGCTTGTGCGCTTGCCCTGTCGAATCTCTTGAGCTTAATTAGGTGTGCGTGGAAGTCCAGATGTAGAAATTTATGTGGATGCCGGTCCGAGGGGATTGAACACAGTAGTGGAGAGTGTTCATGCAGAATTGCTTCATAAGAAGACCCCGACGACCCAGATGGCGTTTAGAGTAATTTAATTTTTTTTTTATTTCATAGTTATTTGTGAAATTGTCAAGTCATGGTATTTCTAGCCATACTGATCTAACTGTACATACATGCTTTCATACTACTGTTTCAGGAAAATGTATGTCCACATATCTTTTAAATATTAAGGCCAGTGCACGTGCCTTCACACGCACACGGACACAAGATGCGCGTCAGCGTGAAAACTGATCAGATAAGCCCATTTTGCTCAGTTTTTTAGCCATTTCCGGAGAATTTTTCCCGATTGGGAAAAATTATCATTTCAGGGTTGAAAAAATACTTTTTCTTAAAAAAAAATACGTTTGAACCATGATCAGATGACCCCTTGGAGCCGTGAACGCCAATTTCACTTTCTAGTAGTTTACATTAAAATTGTAATATCTCCGTTTGCTCTTGTAAATTTTCCAATGCGGGGATTTTTGGGGACTTTGTTTCCGATGATAAGGTACTGTCTTAAGAACCCAAATCAGTCGTCAGATGCGATTTTTCTGCGATACCACATTCCGCGGCAACCTAACTTTTCTAGTTTATGCCGGAGGTAAAATAGTGGGAGGGGGGGGGGGGGCGAAACGGCAATCGCACCATGCGCGCGCGCGGCAACATGCTTTTTTCTACAGACAAAGGTCTCAGATACACAAATCACAAATCAGATTGCGGTCTGCAGATTTTGCAAACGAGGAACCCATTGGAGCCTGCACTATTAAGCTATAACTTTAATAACAACATTAGAATGCCTGAAAAATTCCGCGTAAGATTTCTCTCAGGCTCATTGGAGTACCGATTTTAATAAGAGTGGGGGAAGCCCCTGAATGCCTAATTATTTAAATCCCTGTATCTTTTAAACGACTTATCCGATTTTAGCAAACTGAAGCTTGTTTGAAAGAGAAATGTAAGTGTTTTCAAATATCGTATCCATTGAAACCCTATAGTTTCGAATAAAATTGCTAGAGGGCGCAATTCGCAATAACAACAGTTTTTTTGATTTTGTCAGGAAAATTTAAATCATACGGTATAATTTTGATATCATAATATAAAAGTAGATTGAATTTGTAAGAAAAAAACGTTAAAACCGCACTTTGATATCTTCGTCCGTTTCAGAGTTATTGCCAAAAGAATACTTTTTAACACTTTAATTTGAAAAAAATGGTTGTTTCCCTGGTTCCGTGGTCGAGTATTCCATGGAATTTTTGGTTCAATTTTATAGTTGTGTAGGTTTATCGGTTAAGCGGCACAAAACTGCTTTAGAATTAAAAACACCCCGTAAAAACCTCTAATTAGTCATGATTCTGATGCTGACACTGTTTTAAAAACTAATACTAGATAACCGTAAAACAAAATCGGTAGGTTTCCACGGAGATTAATAAATTGAAATAGCAGTCAACTCCTTTTTTTGAGAGATCCCCGGAGGGATTTTAAAGAGCCATAGCTTCCAAACTGTCTGATTAAACCTACTTAAAAAAATATGCTTTTATAAGCTGACTAAAATATGAAACAGACGGATTTACAAGGAACCAGTTTTTATTAAAAAAAAAAAATCTAAAAAGATAAACACATTTTTATCTTTACTGTTTTTTCTTGAATCCGTGTGCTTGGTGTCATCATCAGCTACTACGAAATGATCGCTTGCAAAGGATCCACCCACGTCTCGTCAATGAAAACTGGAGTAAAACCCTCCGGACTTAAATTTCTATTTTTGATATACTCCCTTAAAAAATTGATTATTTCATGAACAATATCTGGCAAGTCCATCAAATATTTTATTTTATTTGATTTTTTCCACTTAAAGCCAATACTTTTGGTTCATCTTCTTAAGGAGTCGATGGAAAAAAAAAATATTCAATTTTTCCCCTGAACTTTTGTCTTATTGTCGCTAAAGTTATATGTTCTTTTCTGGCGTACATAGAATACATTATGTTCCGAATTATATTTTACAAATATTTTGTAATTTTGGGATTTGCGGTCTTTTGCTTAGAAGATATACTGGAAGCGTAATCCTGGTGATTCCCATTCTTCTTTACATTTGCGATCGTTGTTGGGCTCAATTTTATTGCATCTGCGGCTCGCTGTATGCACATTCTCAATTTGAAGTGCGATTCCGTTTCGGACTTGTTCCTTTTCCAGTTGAAAAAAGCCAATATATTTAAAATTATCAGCTGCCATTGTTCATTATACGTATTATATCTGTTTCTCGGAATTATATAAAACTTTTGGAAATAATTTACAAAAACATGTTGATGAACCAATGTTTTTGATTGACTTTGACGGATACTTCACATAACCAAGTATATAAAAAATTAATAAACATCGGACACCAATTTTTTTCAAAAGTTTGTTGTCACCGCAGTCCGCCCGCCGCCATTTGGAATATACTAAACAAAGATAAACAAAAATGACGTGATTACAAATGGGTATAATTCCGACTTTACAGTTTGGTCTTTTTATGGAACTTGATATGGGAAAACTTACGTTGCCAAGCGAACATGCAATCTCTGCAATGTTTTTGTGCTGGGCAATTTTTCCAACACTTATTAATGAACACTACATTCAGTTCTTTGAATGCGAAAACTCACTCATTCATAAAAGCACTTGTTTCTTTAGATAACTTTAGCGTGTGTTGGTGTGGAGAAAAACTCCTGTTAACGCTTGAGAAAATCAGTTTAAGAGAATGTAAAGTACTTTTAAATAATTATATTAAAAAACAAAATGATGTAGGGCCTGCTAATAAATCAATGCATAAGAATTCAAAGAAAGATGATGACACTAAAAAAAACTATAAACTAAGCGCTTGTTAAACGGAAGAAAATGTGACCGCCGATATGGTCATAACGCGCCATGGCGGGTCTCTCTCGTTGGTTGCTTAAATATATAGGTTTGACTACATTTTAACAACGATTAGTATTATTTTACCGTTCTTCAGATATTGCCAAAACACCAAAGAACTAGTTGGCTTAGCATCTATTTGTATCCATTATATACTTATTTTGTGCTTCTTATTTATACGAACGATCCACCGGCCAGCGAAAACAACTCATTTCACTAACTTGGAAAAACGACTTTTTATTCGAAAACGGCCGAAGACGTTACTAGCGGAAAAAGTTTCGATCGTCGGCAAGCGAGGGTAAGTTCATAGAGACCTGCTGTCACTAACTGCTACCAGACCTGACCATCTTTGGTCGGAGGTGATTAAGAAGACATTCAGCCAAGAGACATTGCTCGGTTTGTTTTATTTTTGCCAGTGGCATTAAATAAAAACGCCCTGTACAGCTGTTTGCTAAAGAGGCGATCACAAGCATAGTTCTTCTTGGCTCTTTTGTTAAATATGGCTGATTACCAAACGAACATAGTCAGCAGAATGGTAAGTAATCCTATATGATGTTGCTTTGTCTTAAATTTCTTTTGATATCCTGAAATTTTATATTGAAATATTTTATCTTAAAATTCACAAGAATTTCTTTCTCATTACTACTGCATCCTTTAGTTGTTGGTCAGAAAATACTATAGTACGGCAGCGATATATATGGTATGTTTATGGCGCATATTCCAGCAAGATATTTAATTACATGAAAAAGACAATTAGACATGTTACTTATCTTAATACATCGTTGCAGTTTCTGCATTTAGCCGTTTAAGTAAAAAAGCGACAACGATCGACGTTGAAATTGAAAGAAATGCGTCTCATTGTGGATCGAATTTATTTATCGCATGGTTTGAATAAACGAGAGGAACGGTATAAAAATTTCATTGTGCCAACCGTACGTTGTCCGTCAATACGCCGTCAATTCGATTCAACAAGTTAGGGCCCCTTTTGTGAATTGACCGCGCGGCCTTTTAGTCCTAGACCTGTTTTACATAGAAAATATATCCCTGATATTGCTTGGTCTGTATATATTTTTACATTTAGTTTGAATATTATATATTATAAATAGTTTATCTAAATTTAAGGAAATTAGATACGCATGTGCGGAGTGGGTATCACGCTCACTAACACAATGCGTCAGTCATTTGCAGCATCAAATTAATAGCAAATTGGAAACTGCAACAAATCAACATATTTTCTGATATTCGAAAATTCAGTTGTGGTTTAGGGAAATATTTAGTTATTTAGAAAAACGTCCAAAAAAGTATTGGAACTATTTACCGTAGTAGGATTAAGGTACTTTAAACAGGGACCTAGAGCACCCGCATTGATGGCGGGACAGCCATACATGCAAAATGTTTTTATTAATAAGCGTAATACTCCATCTTATACAGTTTATGATTATACTAAAAATCTAATTTAATGTAAGGTGGCATTAATACAATCCACCTAAGTAAGGAAATAATTATTAAACTAGCAGATATCAGAAATAAATAAAAATATAAGACAGCTACAAAACATTATTCAATAATTCGCTGTTAAACATCCTAAGTGAGCAAACGAATGGATGTAATGAGGGATTTCTATTTAATAATCGTAATGACCTGTCTGTTGGACTATTAATTTCATAGCGTGTACTGTGAAGAAAAGAAATATCACCAACCATCCTACGATGAGATAGAGGAAGAAGGCCAACGTCACCAAACCCAAATCTGAAGAAAATGTATGTGGAACCCTATTAATATTCTGAAGTCAGATATTATTAAAATGCGCCAATATTAGGGAGGCACACTCAACAATAGATTTCCCCAAAGAACAGTAAAGTATTCTTAATGACCCAGTTAATACGGCTCAGTAGCAGATTGACTGCATGGTCCTGGTTGTAACCTCAGTGCACTCCTCTCCAAATGAAGCCTTCTTGATGAAAACAAATCCAAGATCATTAACTTTATTAATTGATTGCAAATGAACATTATTAATCTGTCGAGTGTTATTACAAATTTAATAAAGTTGCATTTGTTGACATTTAATGCCAAACAATTCATCTCAGTCACAAGACACTCAAGGTTCTCTTGCAGCAGGGCAGCATCTGCACTAGCCTCAATGATATTAAACAGCTTTGTATCATTTGCGATGAAAGAGGCCAAGCTTGTGGATTCTCCGAAGTGTGGTAGATATGGTCCTGATGTTGCAGATGTGGTCCAACCGCATCGCCCGGTGACGTACCACCACAATGGTTTAGGTGGCATGAAATGACCTTTGGTTCATGTTTTGTCACCATGCCTTTGTGACCCGGTTCCCACGGTGGAAAAGAAGAAATATTGCATGATGGCGCCTCCCAGATCAAAATAGTCCGGAGATAAAATAGACTTCCATTTGGATCTCCGGAAGGCTGTCCTGGGGGACCATCAGGCCTCAACGTCTGCAAGATAGAGAATAAACTGCGATTGAAGGCATGAGGCATGGATACACATATTAACTCGATCCACCCGCACCTAACATCAAATAAGCCTCATATTTTAGCTCTAACAAAAACAAAAGTGAAATCAAGCACTACACATGTTCACTTGAATATACCCGAATATGACCTTTACCCCCGATTTCGACATATCTCTGGATTAGCTGTTTTTATATGAGACGATTTATGTTGTCCACGAGAAGAAACATACGATTCTAAGGACTTCGATGTCGAGAAGAAACATATGAACCTAAGGACTTCGATGTCATGTGGTTCAAATTAAGCACAGACCGAGCAACCAAATTCATTTGTTGCATGTATACACCACCTAGCGACCACGGCTTTTCTCAAATTTGGCAATCAAAATTATTTTCTGTAGCTCAACTACCCAACAGCAGAAACTGTCACAGTAGGAGACTTCAACATACATAATATCGGCTAGCTGAAGCACTCCAACAACAACGAAGATGAAGGACGAGAAGCAGAGACTTTTGCTATAAGTCACGGACTTACTCAACTGGTTGACCAACCTACCAGGATCCCTGACCGTCAAAAAGACTTTGCTAGCCTTCTGGATCTATTCTTAATAACTATACCGTAACTGTCCATCCTCCGTTGAGCTCATCAGACCACAGTCTTATCCCCGCAATCTGTGAACTTCCTATCAAAATACAGGAGCTACAGGTACCCCGAAAGGTTTGGCACTACAAATCTGCCAAGTGACGTGATCTTCGCGAGTTTTATGTTTCTTTTTCTTGGAAAGATGACTGCTTTAGGAATGAAAACACCTCTGAATCTGCGGATGAGATAACTCAAGTTATCCTAGCTTAAAGCTTTCATCCATTCTTCTATGAATTGTATCTCAAACAGTGGTTTGGGGAAAACTGCTCAAGATCGTTCAATGCTAAAAATGTCGCCTACCGCAAATGTCTCCAAGATCTGACAGCCGAAAATCGAAACATATTTATCACGACTAGAAACCAGTGTAAGCGGACCATTGACGAGAGCAACGAGGGATATAGCGAGAAGAATAAGAACAAGCTTCTCAACTGTCCTAACGGATCATGATCCTTTCGGTCAGTTGCCAAACCTAATCAATCAGGGTTTCTCAAAGACGTCAATACCACCAATGACGAAAGATGATGGCACTCTATAGAGCAAAAAAGTTATATACACCTCATCAGCTCTTATTGCTCTATACGGCCCAGACAAGGCCATCTCTGGACTACTGTTCTCATGTGTGGAGCTCGGCACCCAATCACTTAGTAAAGATATTAGACTCCATACAGAGGAGAGCAGTCCGTCTTGTGGATGGCCCAGAGTTGACTAAAGACCTTCATAGCATCAAAGAAAAGTGGCGGACCTATCTCTATACTATTGATATTACTACGGAAGGTGTTCGAACGAGCTGGCACTTATTATTGCACCCGGAGTTGTGCCAAACACAAATACCCGTCAGACACAAGTTGCTCATCAACATACGATTCATTTGCTAACACCTAGGACGTCGCTGTTGCGGGATTCTTTGGCTGGAGAACTGCATCGCTCTGGAATGGACTTCCGAGTAACGTCTTTCCCGAAAACTACAACCTACAGTACGTCTCCGCACACGCATCGCTCGTTGAGTCGTATAGAATTTTCATTTTGTGTGTGTGTCGAATATAAAAAAGAGATAACAATGATATATTTAGAGACAATTCTGAGACATATTGGTCAAGACCCCTTGTCTTCTGCCTGTCAGAAAACACCTTAACCAATCCAAATATCTCCTGTCGGATCCAACTGTTCTTAATTTATCCTATCGAACGCCTTTGAATATTCTGTAGAAATAACTTCAACCGGATAGTTCGTCTCCAGGGTACTGAAGAAGGAAGTTTCATATAGTACTAGGTTGGTGGTAGTAGATCTACTACTGACAAAATCATGTTGTTCTTCCACAGTGATGCATTTACATACCCAACTAAGCTGATCACACCCTAAGCTGTCAAGCAGCTTCGAAACAGCTTCATCCTTGTTACCTCTTTTATGATGTCTCTGACCTTTGTTTTTCTCCTAATCTCATCATTTCTTATTCTATCCCTCAGTGAGTTACCAAGCATAGTTCGTTCTATCGATTTTTGCGTCGTTCTAAGTTGTTAGTATTTGCCCTTATTAGTGATAGTATTTGCATTTCGTAGATATTAACCTGTATGATACATGTGACTTTAGTTTTTAGGTATATAGGTATAGGTATTACTATATATAACTCAGTTTGCCAAAAGTTGCCCACGAGTGTCGGATTATTCTGGTGATCTTTGTGGTCTGGTTTCCTTTGCCCAGTTTAATTATGAGTCCCAGATGGGATGGTTTTCAATAATTGTTTATATCAACAATAGTATTACAAAAGAAGAAAACTGAAACCAAAGTCACTTGGAAAAACTAAATCTCGAATTAAGCAACATGTTCAATGATTTTTGGTACTGTCTCGAGGCTTTTTCGGAGTTTCTCGTTTATGCCATGCATTCTTTAAAGAAATATATTTTTTCAATATGATATTTTTGTTGCTTTTAGTTTCTACCATAAAAATGGCAATTTACTAAGTTGTTTGTTTTTTCTTCTCTTTTTCTTTCTCTTCTTCTTTCATTTATGTAAGCGTTTCATTCACGTTTCTGTTAGTTTGGGTTAGTTCGTTGCCATTGGCCTGTTATTATGGCAGTGACACACACACTAAATGGATATCCTATGGCACTCGACGAGCGGCGTGTGTACGAATAGCTTGAATAGCTGTAGGCTGTAATTAGGGCGAAGCAGATGTCCTGAGGGTGAGTTCCACAGTGATGCAGTGCACCCGACAACATAGTTCTTATAAAGCAATGATCTCTGGTGTTTCCAGTTGTATGACGAATGGGTGCGTTCTGGCCGTCTGCCGTGACTGTCTGATAGGCGATGCTGGCGGCGGGATGAAGCGGGCCAATTCCTGGAACATCCGTGCCGTGAAAATATCTGTAGAACAGGGATATCTCGGCCACATGTCTGAGATGCTCCAGACTATGCAGATCCGGGGCCAACTCCGGGTCGCCAACGAGACGCACAGCTCTCTTCTGAATGGAATCCAACAGCTATAATGTGTGTTTAGGTGAGGCACCCCAGCTGTGTGATCAATCTTCTAAGCATGGTCTTATTTGCGCTTTGTAGAGCAAGTGCAGCTGCTGCGGTGTATACAGTTTTTTGTTACGAAACTGCGCACCAAGCTTCTGAGAGGCTCATTTTGCGATGATAGCAACGTGCTCATGCCAGGACATATTGCTGTTGACCGGGACACCCAGTAGTCCGATTGACGAGGATGAAGAAATGGTCGATCCTGCGATAATGATGTCACGGCCAGCTGTATTAGCTTTCTTGGTGAACGTGGTTGCTTGAATTGGACCAAATTTCTGTCGCCCCAAGTTCGAACTTTCTCCAGATCTTGATTAATTTTATAATCTGCTCCTGTCTGCGGTGATAAATCTCAGTCGCAGGTAAAGGTTTTTCTGATTTAAATTGAGAGACAAGGGTACTGTCATCTGCAAAACTGTAAACAGGATTATTGGTTTCGGTCAGCAGGTTATTAATATAGATGAGAAATAGAGTTGGTGAAAGTATTGCGCCTTGAGGCATGCCTGCATTAATGCAACGTGCAGAGTTCGGTTTATAAGGAAACTGGCAAGCCAGCTGCAGAGAGACGCTGGCCTGGCACTATTCCCGCAGTCTGAGCACGTGTTTTTCTTAAAAAAAAAAGTGATGCAAACTATTGCAAAACTTGAATATATATATAGAGTGGGCGTAAAGCGAAACCGAATCTAAATATTTCTTTTAGATAGATTTTGAAGAGTTTGCTTATGTCCTCATAATGGCTTTGATGCCAATGACAACTTTGTAAGTTACTATTTTTTTTGAAGTAAATCCAAGACCAAAAAAGTTTTGAACAAACATATTAGTAAATTGCATATTCGGTTTTTCCGGGAATGGGAAGTGATTTGGTTTTTTGTGGCATTTGTAATGATTTTGTTGAACACCGTAAACCTACACTCCATGAAGCAACATGTTCATAAACTTGTAAATGGGAACTAGACAGTCATTACAAGACTTAGTTATATAATTTTGAAAGTTACGTGAAGTGTTTGCTTATGTCCTCAAATACCACTCAAGATAAACAGTGAAGTTTGATGCAAATAATAACTTGGTAAGTTATTTTTTTTTAGAGAAAATATATGACCAAAAAAGTTTTGAACAAACCTATTAGTATGTAACAGTCCGATTTTGCCAGTGTCAAATATTTTTAAATTTCATTTTATTTTATTTAGCAAAAAAAGCTGCTGTATTTTGCACTCATCGGTTTATTAATTCTAAATTTATTGATTCGATATGCTGACAATAAGCTTGAAATTGCCGCATTTCTTAATGTAAATTAACTCTATTCTAAGTATAGGTTAGCGATATGTTTGTATTAGCATTTATAACACGTTGTGACTATATTTATTTTAGTTGATAAGCGAAGCACATTGTTATTAGAACAGCTTAGCTTGATTTATATTACATTACCATAGAACGGCCAGCGAACCGATTTATATTTTTAAGAATTCTGTTAATAAAACCCGTTTTCATGCTGCATTAGACTCGTCGATTCATATTTTATTGTCGGTTGGAATATTTCATAACTTTTTGGAACCTCTTGGTTGCCGGACTCCAATCACCGGCCGATCATTTCTGAGATCGTTAGATCGTTTTAGGACCTCAGCTTCATATATTTATCTTTCCACCCAACATGCTGCGCTTTTTATAACCTTTGATTGTTAGTTCCGAGTAATATAAATGTACTATTTCTTATAATTGCAGCTCTCGATTTGAATTTTTAAAGTTTTTCGTTTTGTTAGGGAATATTCTCTGGTATTTCGTGAACCATTTAATTTCAGCTCATTAATTGTGGCTTCCGCTGTCACTTTATCATCATAATAAACGAGAACTAAGTCGATTATTATCTTAGAATTATTCCCTGTACCGAACCACTCGGCATGTTTCAGCCCATCACTACTTGCTGATTTGACGTAGCGTTTGATCTCGTAGAAGGAGAAAGGCAAATTGACGGAAACGAATTGAGAGTTCTTCTAAAAGTGCTTTTCAAGGCGAGAAAAAGGTTAGCTGTGAGTGCAGTCTTAGAGATTCAACCTTTAATATTGTGATTTAATTCTACCCATTCATGGGGATATATTGGGTTTTGACACGACCGATTTATCGGGATCTGACTGCTGCACTACTAGGTAAGCATTTTCTCTGGAATTATTTTTTTCTTCCCTATTGCTTGTGAAGCACGCGGACGACGACATGACACTAATGGTTCGTCGAATAAGACCGAGACCGTCGAATCTCCCTTACCCTCACACACTAACGAGGTAATTACTGCTACAATTTTTTTTGCCTAAATTAACGATATAATTACTTTATCTGTGTTAACTTTTTTTGTGCATCGTCCACCATTTGCTTTGCGTCCCATGCGTTATCTTATCTACTCCATTTTATCAAATCTAAATTTTTATTTTAATGTAATTTGAGTTTGATCATATGGGGAAGTTTATATTTTTTTTTAGGGGTGATTCATACCTATCTTTTTTTATATTCAATTTGTCTATACCTTCGTATTTTTATTTATTTACAGGGCCACAACTTTAAATAGCGGGCCACAGTACAATTTCCGGGCTTCTTCTAGCTCCAGGCTACACTAAAGCCAATTGACTTGGCGAGTCCTCTACTAGTTTCCTCCTCAGGGCCTGTGCCCTAGCGGTACCCACAGGTGCCCGGCGCCAGAGTTCGACCGGATCTAAGTGGTATTGTACTGAAGCATTTGTCTTAAATATTATCTCTTGTTTTTTTTTATTTCTGTGATTAATTATAATGAATTTGGCACTATAGATGGTGCCTTAAAAGAGCCAAGTTTCATTATTCTTATTCAGCATTCTTAATTTATCTCTTTTTAATATAAATCAAGCATTGACAGGCTTTAAAATAGTTTCAATAATTTTATTCTTTTCATTCATTTATCGAATAATATAACCGCACTGAACTTTCTTTCTCTATAATATAAGTCAAACTATCAATAGTTTTATTCTAATTTTATTCCTTTTATTAATTTATCGATCATTTGATTTAATTATTGTGGCCGTTCATTACTACATATTATTATTGCTACATCTAAAATCGGTGCAGCTATTAGCGCACGCATATCTAGATGTAATTAGCTTAGTTAACATCAAAGTGATCACTTCGGTTTGTAGTGTTTTGTGCATTTAGTTCTAAGGCATAGAGTACCGAGTATTAACAACAGAATTGGTATCCGTACAATCACCATATTGTACCAATTATTAGTTAAATTTAATAGTCATTTGACATTATTTTGTCTTTAACTTGCCATTTTACTCCAGATAAATTGTTGCTGTTTTCAAAAAAAGAACAAATATATTGTTCCTTAAATTTTAGATTGTGTTTTCTTGTTAAGGTAAGGTTGAGTTAGTTGATTTAATACGTGGGCCTAGCCACCATGCACTACACCAGCGGAGCTTTTTTAGTTTAGTTCAACAGAACTGGTGGCGCTCTAATGACCCCACTAACGGGGCCGGGCATACGACTCTCTGGGGCTAGGTTTCCTTTTAATTAAAAATCTTTACTTTTGACTTCAAGAAGAAAAACGTGTTGCAAGTAAATGCCATTTTCGGTTTTGCCGGGAATGAGAAGTGGTTTCGTTTTTGTGGTATTTTGAATAATACTGTTAATACTTTATACCCACACCCCATGAATCTACTTTTTCATAAACTTGTAAATGGCAATTAAATAGTTATAAAAAGACTTGGTTACATATTTTTGAAAGTTACGCGAAGTGTTTGTTTATGTCCTGACATACCACTCAAGATAGACAGTGAGCTTTGATGCCAATAATAAGTTGGTAAATTACTAATTGTTTTTAGAGGAAATACAAGACCAAAAAGTTTTGAATAAACATATTTGGTGAGAAGTGGTTTGGTTTTTGTGGCATTTGCAATAATTATGTTTAACTCCGTAGACCTATACTTCATGAATCAGCATGTTCATGAACTTGTAAATGACAACTCTACTATCATTAAAAACTTAGTTACACATTTTTGCAATTTCAAATCAATTGGTCTTGTAGCTGTTAATGTTTTGCCCTCAAGGATTAAAATCATCTTCAACAGTTTATTTTTCTAATGCTTTTCTAAAATATAAAGAAGCGTTCAAAGAGGTTCTTAATGTGAGTTTTCAATATTGTAGCGAAGTAACGATAGTGTAAATTTATACATCAATATTTATCAGTTTTGTTTATAAGACTGCAAAAATTAACCGTCATGACATAACCAATTCGGGAAAATAATATATTCTTAGACAATTCCCACCTTTCACCTAATTATGAGCTTTCTACAAGGGGAAGAAATCCAATATGACCCACAAAGTGTTTCGTGAAAAAAGATTTTATCTTGGTGGACATGCAGTTACGCGTCTTGAAATTCTTACTAGTAGATTTACGCATTATGTCATAACATGATTGTTTTTATTGACGTTGAATTAAAAAGTCAAAACATCGCAATTTGTATACAAAAGCAGCAATGGCTGGGTAATAAACTTCATGTGTATTACGGGCTATTTGTAGTATAAATTGGATATTACGTTTAGATTTGCCGAGTGCCTATTATAAATCATGTCGAACTGTCTCCGAAGTTGACATTGATGGACCGTGCCCCGGCTTGGCTGCTTTTAAATTTCGTATTCAGCGTTTGTCCTGTATACTCTCGCCATTTTTGTGTGTTTTTAGGGTGCTTTAAAGGACATACAATTTTTCATCTCGAACAATTAGATTAAAAGTAAGTTGACTGCAAAGCCTCTGTCGCATATCACACAACTCCGCTCGTTCCTTGCTTCCCAAATGCCCATTCTCCATTCCGCATAAGATCCGTAATGTATTCCGTCGCAAAAGTACAATTTATGTAATGGAAAAAACTCGTTACTTGCTTTTTATGATGCAGAGAACAGTTTCCTTTGTTATCTACGGCTTAAAAATTTTATTTTTATGCTCGGATGAAGAAACTACATCTCTTTAGAGATGTCCAATTGGTTTTCCACAAGCTTAAAACAAAATGAGGTTAAATATCAGCTTTATAAGAGACCATGTCAACTGAAAATATGAGCTGTTATTTTGCCTCAAAATGTATCAAAAGTGAAGTTCTCAAAGGTGCATCACTCACTTTTGAGGGTTAGGATAACGTATAGGGGTAAGTCTGAAC
Organism: Pissodes strobi; assembly: GCA_016904865.1. NCBI lineage: Eukaryota > Metazoa > Arthropoda > Insecta > Coleoptera > Curculionidae > Pissodes > Pissodes strobi. Next base: position 63,701 of record MU182545.1, on the reverse strand, counting down.
TAGAAGCAATTGCTGGAAGCTACAGTTATTTAGATTTGCTGAAGTAAGATGATAAAGTCACATTGCAAATGATGTTCAGTAAGTTTTCTTATTTTGTTGCCCGAATAACGAGGCTGGTTTATAAAGAAGCTTAGCATAGTATTAGTCGTTGACAGCTGTGTCTCCGTTCTAAAAATCGTGGTCATAATGTTCTAAGCTGATGGAAATACTTTGGCTTTCATAGGAGGGTCATTTATGTGATCCATGTGATATCGCTTTACTTCAATTTTTCTCATGGTGTACTCCTAAATCTAATCTCACCTTCAAATAATTTTGGAGGTGAGATTTTCTTAGAAGTATACCATGAGAAAAATGTTCGTTCAAGTAATACGATATCACATAAATGACACTCCTATAAAAGCCAAAGTATTTCCATCAGCTTAGAACATTATGACCATGATTTTTCGGACGGGTAATTAATCGCCCTACATCAAAAATGGTCTAGGTATTGTGAGATGTTCTTGAGCATTAAAATCCAGGTTCTTCTTGGACTCACAGAGGTTTTCCCATAAAGGTGATTGCACTGAGTGGTCAGATATAAATCGAATAGACTTGGTTCTAAAGTGGCTTCCGCAAAAGTAAAATGAACTATCGATTTTCCATAATGCTGCATTCATTTTCACGAACATCGTGTATTTTGGATCTAGAGTAATAATGATAATGATAGTAATAATAATAATAATAGTAATAATAATAATAGTAATAATAATAATAATAATAAGTAGTATACAAACTCTTCACGTCACTTCCCAACAACCGAATATACGAACACTGCGCTGCAAACAACATACTGGAGGAAGAGGAAAAGGGTACTAATGAGGACCAACCGGGTGCAAACATCAACTTTCGATAGATGTAGTGGTTATAAAGCAGGTTCAGACTAGGAAAAGATATCTCAATGTGTGCTATATTGACTACCGCAAGGCCTTCCATTCAGTCCCTCATGATTGGCTGATGAAGGAACTGGAAATTTACAAGATTTGCCCGACAGTAAGAGCGGTGCTCCAACCTCTCATGAGCACCTGGCGGACCAATATCCTTGTCAATACCAACAACGCTGGTAAATTCAAGACATCCAGAGGTATTTTTCAAGGAGACTCTTTATCACCTGTGTGGTTCTGCCTGGATCTAAACCCTCTTTCTACGCTACTGAACAACATGAATATTGGGTACAGACTTAACATCAGGAACAGGCGGAGGTTATCCCATCTATTGTACATGGATGACCTAAAGCTCTTTGCAGAGAACCAGACTAGATTGCACTCTCTAATTAACACCGTTAAGACCTTCAGCAAGGATATAAATATGTTATTTGGACTTGATAAATGCGCCATCATCTACATCAAAAGGGGCGCCGTGGAAATCCAAGAAGATCAATACCAGGATATCGAGAACTTACATCCCGAAGATACATGCAAGTATTTAGGAATGCCTCAGAACCAACATATCGACCACACGCACCTGAAGAATATGTTCTCTGAGAAGTACAAGCTGACTAAAGTCTTCACAATCCCACTGGTAATTTCGGCTGAAGGAATCACTTCGAAGGATCTTCCTAAAAATCTTCAGGATCTCGAATTATCCCAGAACATCATGGGAAACGCGCAGAAGGCTACTTCAGACATGCCATATAACCCGCAAAATCCTGAATGGAGCCTGAGAAACTGAATTAGCGTGGATAATAATAATAATAGTAATAATAACGATAATTTATTTTCCAAAAGACAAACAAACAATCGCGACTTTACTTGAGCATAATCAAGCGTCACAAGCTAATCCTTATTCAAAATTTCGCCAAGATTACGAATCTGATATGCAACTAAGTTTTACTTAGAAACTACAAAATTACATGTCAATATTCAAACCAAAAAATTTCACACAATCTCCAACCATTAGTCTTTCGTTCTCCAAAAATACATCAACTTCCTCAATAAATCGTTGATAATTATTATGAAAACGTACAATCCTAGTTTTATCGATATTAAAATACAAGTAACGCTGTCTGAGCCAGGTGCTTATCTCCCGCAATATATTCTTTGATTGTTGCTCCAAAGAAACTTGACTCACGAGAAACAAGAACTGTTGCGTCATCGTCATACAGGGTTAAGTTTGCATTACTTTTGAAAATGGCATCCAATAGGAAAGGACAGGACCCGAAATAGAGACCTGTGGCAACCCAAGGTCAAGGCAACCCAAGGTCAATAACAATAAAGGCAGAATGCACATTTGGTAGAGTATCTTGTATATTAAAAATTGAAACAAACTAATGCCTTTTCCTAAAAAAAAAATTTACCGACCACAGTGAATTATCCCCAATTCCCAAATCCTACAGTTTTCTAATTAACAGTCTACGATTAACATATTCAAATGCCCTACTGAGATCGCAAAAATGCTAATAAGATACTCTCCCGCCTCAATACTACTCACAAGGCCGCTATAAAAAGAGCAGTAATGCAATAAATGTTGATTTTCCATTCTGGCAGCCATGCTTACTGACATTATTTAGTATTTTCCATAAATGCCTGCAATCTAGACAAAAAGCAATATTCAAAGACCTTAGAGAATTCGAACAGTATGGCAACTGGCCGAAAATTTTTTGCATGTTTAAAATGTCTGGTTTTAAAAAAATATGAGTCACTTTTTCTATTTTCATAGAAACTTGAAAAGAGTCCACTACAAAACGATAAATTAACCTGATATGTGAAGGGCTTTACCACAGCAGACAACAGTTTTTTCAACATAAAGCATGGAACATTATCTGACCCAAACGATTTTTTATTTTTAAACCTACTACCATCGTAAAATTCTCTTTCCGTAAATGGACATAATAACATCTTATTGGTACCACCATCATTTACAAGGTCAGGATTTAAACGATTATCCCAGAGAATTTTTTGTAATATTTTTAAAGGCGCACTCTTTACCTTTGCCTGAAATTTCCGATATCAAATTCCAAGCTGTTTTTATTTTATTTTCAAACTTAGAGATTTTATTCGATCAATCGCCTTTATCAAAATTTAAACTCCGTGAGTTCAAAAGCAACAAATTTGGCTTAACAATTATTTGATGATTGCATTCTGTTTCTTACGCAGGTAAAAAAACCGGCTGACGCAGGCATTCTGCGGCCAAAGGGCAGGGTTCATAATTTTTTCAAAGTTATTTAGATGTATATTTACTTTAAATGACGACGTCCAGATGCTTGGAGGTTAATTGTTCACATGTTGTCTCGGGAAAATTTCTTTTCAGAAATTCCGACAGTACTTCAGACGTCGCAGTATGCTCAATGCTGTACACATGACGGTCTACGGTTGTTGGCACTTCTTTAATAACATTGTACCAGTACCATTGTACCATTTTACCAATAACAACCCTTTTTGATTTTTTTCCTAGTTTCTACCGGACTACTACATGCCTCTTTATTATCTGTTACTAGGTCAATATACTTCTGACATTCTGCACGGGTTTCAGCTTCCATAACAGTATGAGAAACCTGTTTCTTACAAAAACTAGATGGGTTTTCAAAAGTGCTGGTATTTGAGACTTGTCTTTTTCAGGAACATACTCACGCTGCTTATCCGCTTTTGACAACTACCACAACGATACTAGGTGCTAACAACACCAGCCGACATCGTTATCTCGGAAGGTATTTTTCTCTTGTTCCTAACAAATACACGGCAAGTTTCTGGTTAAGAACAGTTTTTTCCAGTTGAGAAATTAGTTCAGCTGAATATTCCAATTCAATTTCCAAACATTTTATTTCATTATTTAACACAACCATCACATTGTCCACTTGGTTGTGCACAGTAATTTCGTAACAAGCTGCAGATTTTTCACACTCAGTTTTTTCGCTATTTCATTCACTTTACAGTTGAATGAATGAATAATCTTGAGGAGTATTAGTACACTGCGACCTGCATTGATCTATTGTGTCCCCCTTCCTTGGTGCTCCCGTTGATGTGATTCTCAATCAGAGTACCTTATCTAGCTTCAGTGTTTTAATAAAAGCAAGTAGTCTGGATGTTTTTATGGATGTTTCTCCTGTTCGACAAAGCAGCACCCGAAGCAGGCCATTCGCCTGATCGCGACCAACTGGCACGCTCTGAGACGGTGTTTCCTCCCTCCTCACAGAACCGGCAACTGTCTTCGTTTTCAATTTCTATTCTCTCCAGGTGCCTTCTCAACTGGCAATGACTCGTAAGACAGCTGGTGAGGATGCGGAGATTGTTCTTACTCAGTGTTATTAGGTTTTTTGAACTTCCTATAGGTGCGGCGGCCCTAGAAACATCTTTAATTGCCTTAACCCTGGCAGACGTTCCCATAGACTGATCCATTTGGTTCGTTCTTCTTTCCTGAATTGTTGCTTGTAGGTGTGCATCACTAGGCCACAGAAAGGTTACGGTCCTAAAAGCGGAGTTTATGCTCCTACTATTGCCAATTGGTCTATTCTATATTCTATCCCAGCGTGTCCTGAAATCCATTAACGAGATAGTTTGTTATTCTTGCCTAGTTCGTTTAGTCTATCTAGGCATTCCCATACCATTCTGGAGCTGATTGTTGGTGAGCTCAGCGCTTTGATAGCTACTTGACTGTCTTAGAAGACAACAATCTCTTTCTTCCTATAATTTCTATCAAGGTTGAACTGGTGCACATCTTTCTACGACGTTAATTTCCGCCTGGAATATGCGCGTGTGTTTTCCCATTGCTTCGGAGAATTTGGTGCATGACCCAAATTCTCCGGCTCCGGTGCCCTGTTCAGTTCTTGACCCATCTGTATACCACTTTATGGCACTTTGCTGCAATGTGAGAATGCAAGTGGTGTTGTTATTCCATTATTCTCTACTTCTTATCACCACAGTGAAATATTTTTCAAAAATTAATTTTTTGACTATATGTCCCTGAGGAGTCCATTATATGCTTTGGCAGGGAATGTCAATTAACTTTTTCTAAGCCGTCCTCCCGCGCCCGCTCCCTCTCTTGTGATTCTAGTCATTGCTTGTCTAACAACTCCCTCTATAACAATGTGTAGAGGTGCGAGGTATACAATTGCCTCGATTTACAGTTAGTCAGAACTTTTTTATTTCATTTAATTGTAATTAACTCGTCTTTTTTGAACTTATTTAACTCTTGCTGAATGTCACGTGCTTGTTGAGGAATATATCTGGCCTTACCGTACATGAAGAGTAAGCTGGTGAACGCATTGCGAAAACTTTATAAATTGTGTGATACGGCGAGGTGAATGTTGTAAAATCTATGACTCGAATAGCATAAAATAATGTGAGGTGATCGCAAGTAGAGTGGCCCATCCACAATTGAAACCAAACATGATGATGATCTTTGATGTTCGTTTCTTCCACGTCATCCGTGCCGAACTCACCTATCTGTCTCTGACAAGAATCGAGCATTAAACGGGCTAGAGTTAATAGTATATTATCGGTTTTAAATAAAATAAAAATATATAGTGTGTTCTACCATTCGTGTCAGCGAATTTAGATAAAATAAAAACATTGTTTTATTATTTAGCAGAAAATATCTGGCAAAATATTAGGAGAAAGAGTTATACGTCGGCGTCGTACGCATAATACACTGTGCTGGCCTGTAGGACATTTTCCGTTTCTGTTTTATGCGGATGAAGTTTCACTTCTGGTGTGTGGTCCACAAGCACATTCAATTTTTTTCATCACCTTTGGGCGAGTCTAAAGAAGTTCCACTTCAAAAATCACAGTCATAAAAAAATCGTTGCTTGGATCTTCTAACTTGATTTAAATAGCTTTTTTTAATACATAGTGTTTTTAAGACAATTTTAGGACTCAATTTGCAATCGACAAGAATAATCGTCGCATTGTTTTAAAAATCCTCTATATATTAGGGAGGTTCTTTTATACATCCACTGCAATATCTTCATGAACGAAGACGAAAAACCTTTGTATCAATTGAATGGTAACCTTATATTCGTAGCAAGTAAGACTTATGCATCAGAAGATAACCTGTGGCAATAATAATTCTTTTAACGCTAAGGCTCCTTCGTGGACTATGAAAATGATATGGGAAAATAATCAGGAACTTAAGATTCGTAGATGTTGCTCGTTGGAAGCATTACTAATTAATGTCAATATCGGGGAAAACTGTATGGTCACCAACTTCTATGAATCATTGCAAGACGGTTCTACTTTCCACATGCTAAATGGAAGAAGCAAAATCTTGCTTCAGTTACTTCTAAAGGATATTATTATCAGTTCTTTTGCACAGCTTGTAGGCGTCGATTATTTTAAAAGTAAACACAAGGAGTCTGGAAGCGTGTATGTATTATAAATATCGTGCTATATCAAGGGGAGAGAGAAATGGCATTAGGAAAAAAGGTCATGTTAGAAGAGATATACTCGGAAAACATTCATAACATAACAGAAATTATAAGCAAACTAGTTTTTATCCACTACACATCGAAACATACACGTGACGCGGATTCCAGTTTATTTAACCTAATCGGAAGATGCTTAAAGATTAATTAATTGTATTCATCTCGTGTTGTTGAACTTGCTTAGCGAGACGCTAATATTTTGACTAAACGTCCTATCGAATGTAAGTAAACGCAAGTTTTGGTGTGAAGTGAATAAAATCCAGTTTCATCTACGTTTATACAAAAAGGGTCTCATATATTGGTTGTATATGCCAAAATGGTACCTAATAATATTTTGCATCGAATATTTAAGACAGTACTGACATGTCTCTTATTGTTTGACATCTGCAGAACGATCAGTCCGAAATTCAATTTACCATCTAAAAACGATTTTTCAGCCACTTATTCCAGCTTGATCAAACGCTTGATTCGGATCTGATGACTACAATTTCAGGTATGACATTTCGAAAAAATGCTAAACTTACATTTTTGCTCTCTAATCTATATATATAAAAATGAATCCATGTTTCCCTTGGTCACGCCATAACTTGAGAACGACTTTACGGATTTCGTTCATCTTTTTTTTATAAGTTTTCTAATACTCTGTAGTAGGTTCTTACGGAAAGAAAAATTAAGAAAATTGCGCAGAAAATTGGATAATTTCAGAAGAAATAAAAATTGACAGATGTCTGCAACATTGACACTCATAGCGTTTGACAGTTTGCGCAACGTAAATGTCGTTTAACATATGCATCGGTCAGTATCTATTAATCAAAAAATTCATTTATTCATTTCTTAGTGCATACTGCACAGTCGATTCGATCGGAACGTTTATCCAGTTTTCAGTTTGTTCAGTGAGTTTTTTGAGAAGTGTTTGTTTATCACTAAACCCATACGAACATTGCTTTCTATAATTTTATCTACATGCTTCCTATCAACACCGCTTGATTTATGGAACAAATATAAAGATCCTATTGTCGAAGATATATTGCATCAGATGCGTCTCAGAACATCAAATGTAGATTTGCAAATGAACGAAGAAATTCACAATGTAGCATTAATAATAATAATTGGGGACATGTGCTTGATGCTTACCAACAAAAGATTAATACTATTAGGAATGACAACGCCCAACCGCCCAATGCACGACGAATTTAATCAAGAGTTGAGACGCGAAACCCAATACGATTCCGAGGCATTGAGAGAAACCGTTCAAAGAAACGTTCCTCTTTTAAATCAGGACCAAAAATATGCCTACGATACGCTCATGAAAGTAGTGAACTATGGAACTGGCGGATTTTTTTCTTAGATGCTCCCGGTGGAACTGGAAAAACGTTTAATATCATTGATATTGGCAACGATTCGATCGCAAAATGGAATTGCACTCGCACTTGCCTCATCAGGTATTTCTGCTACGTTATTGGAGGCGGTCGAACAGCTCATTCAGCACTTAAGTTGCCGTTGAACATGCAAACTAATGAAACTTCAACTTGCAACCTTGCGAGGAATTCTGCGATGGCCAAAGTGTTGCAGCAAAGCAAATTGATCGTTTGGGATGAATTCACGATGGCACACAAAAAATATTTAGAGGCATTAGACCGCACGATGCAAGATTTAAAAAAACAACCAAAAGCAGTTCTACTGGCAGGTGATTTTCGACAAACATTGCCAGTGATTCCACGTATGTTTGAAGTCGTCAATTTTATGGAAATACGTCAAAACACTTAAATTGAATATGAACATGCGAGTCGAATTGCAGAACGACCGATGTGGAGAAGTTTTTTCCAAACAATTGCTCGACATTGATAATGGCAAAATTTCCGTTAACACATCGTCTGGATACAATACATTCCCTGAAAATGTTTGTCACTTTACTGAATCAAATACCGAACTCATCGAGATGGTGTTCCCAAATATTGCTCAAAATTACAAAAATCATGTTTGGTTGAGCGAACATATTATATTGGCTGCAAAAAACCTTGATGTCAACGAAATAAATTTCCAGATTCAAAATAAGATTGCTGACGAATTGATGACATACAAATCGGTTGATCCCGTTACTAACCAAGATGATGTTGTCAACTATCCAACGGAATTTTTAAATTCGCTGGAATTGCTCGGATTATTACCTCATAATCTGCAATTAAAAGTTGGATCGGTAATCATTATGATGCCGAACATAAACCAGCCACGTCTTTATAATGGCACCAGGCTTGCGGTGAGGAAATTAATGAAAAACGTCATCGAAGCCACAATTGAAAGGGAAGTACAAAGGCGAAGATGTTTTGATTCCATGCATCCCTATGATTCCGAACGACATGCCTATAA
>MU182545.1:15074-49940 GCA_016904865.1 Pissodes strobi | reverse complement strand
CTCTTAGTGCTCTTAAATATAACCCAGCTCTTAAGAAAAACTATAAAATAAAATACAATTAACAAAGAACTTTATAAAACAGTACCTCTCGCTCTCAAATCACGCGCGTCCTAGTACTCGGGTAAAAGTCGCCATCTCTATTACATTTTTGACAACAACAGATATCGTGAACAATTCATCATTAAGTCGTTTCGCAATAGACGACGTCATTGATATTAGAACCACGTGATAGAGGTGTGTCGTAATTTACGTTAGAAGAATGATAGGTCAAGAAAAACAATTAAAATATAAATTAAAAAATTCAAATCACGCGCCTGTAATCTTTCGCGCAGTGTTGTTGGGCAAATAAAACTAATGAAGCTCAAAAATTTTTATTTACAATATAAGGCAATTTTAAACTACGCGCGTTCAAGCTACGTCCATTGTTGTATACACGTCGCCATCTTGCGGCGGACGCTAAAAGCTACAAGGCCATTGAATCCAAGCGCCACTGCTAGTTGAGAAAGGTCAGGATAGAAGCGCATGGTGTGACCAAGGCCAGGTCCGTATCTGCAAGAAAAAAGATAATAAATTAAATACAACTGATTGTTAAATTAAAATGGAGCAATACAACAGATTTGTATAGGAGAAGGAAACAATGGAGCAAGAAGGAGAAACTAGTGAAGACGACAAAGATAAGGAAAATAAAATTATATATGGAACAAGTACTCAAGTAAAATAAGAAACTAAAGAAGAAACAAGCAATAACAAAAAAGGGAGGTGGGATCAAAGTCTCAATGTAAATAAAAGTTGTACATAGTGAAATATAAATAAGCATAATATATACCCAAGTGTTAGTAAGACAAATATATAGATAAAAACACTTAGGAGGTTAAGGAACTATATATAAATAGACAACTATGCACATAGCATAGTATATAGGAGGTATGAAGAAAAAAGAAGCTAGAATAAGTTGTGTTAAGGGAATATTAGTGAGAAGAGCAGTAAACTATGTATGCAAAATAAATAGGTGAAAATAAGGTGAAGATATTCATAATAAAGCACAAGTAAATGGCCCAGTTGCAGGATTATCGTATTCGAGAAAAGCAGGAAAACTGAGTTGCCATTAAAATTGTGTATTGAGAGTATATACAGGAGGAATATATGTGTATACGAGGAAGTATTATAAAGTAAAGTGTTGTCCGGCCTAAATAAGACTACCACGACGGATTATCTAAATTTAGGCATCGGAAAGTTGAGCACATACGGACTGAAATAGCTATACTGACAGTAAGGATGTTTAGCAAAAATTTTGGTACCGCAGACGCTCAGATAAAATGGTTACATAAGCAAGAAATGTTTATGTAAAACATGAAGAATATAGAAGAGGCATACACAAGTTGAAAAGTTGTTTATGTAAAGTGAAAAGAAATATAGAAGTTTTAAGAAGAAGCATACATAGTGAGGCAATATATAAGCAAAAGTTGTGTATGTAAAGTATACATAAGGCGAAATAATGGAGAAATGTTTAAGCAAAACATGTTTATACAATGTGTTTAAAAAGAGCATATATGGTTATATAAATAATAATATAATGTCCTATATTTTGTACATAAAGCTAGTCACATATGAAGCACAGATAGATAAGCATAGAGAGACAGATAGATTAACTTATCACTGCCTCGTGATAGATATGGAAATAATGTAATAACTAGTCCTGTAATCGTAAGCATGAAAATACATAGAATAGTGTTCACATAAAGTATGAAAAGTTGCATACCTAAGGTGAAATAATTAAATGAAAATTGTTGTGAAGCATCAATAAGTTGAAACAATTGAGGAAACATACAAAGATGTATATATAATATGAGTTTAAAAATATAGCAACACATATATAAGAAAGTAGTAAATACGGAAGAGATAGAATAAAGTACAGATTAAGTAAAGAATAAGGAAACCTCAGATATGGGAATGTAATATAAAGAAATTAGAATAGATATAGGCGTATAGAGAAACAATGTATACATATATATCAGAAAGAATTATTAAATATCAATTTACCAATTTACCAGATTCTTGTGAGTTTGGTCAATCATCTCAGAAGGTACAGATGTGCATCAGTCCCTCGAGTATTCAGAAACCAATGCAAATAACTATCCAGTAATGGGTGACGACAGAAGTATCCAAAGACTGCAAGAATCCAGACCTAAAAAGCGAAGAAATACTTAAGAAAAATGTAACAAAAAAAAAAGATGAGAAAAGAGCATTACAATCTCAAGAGATATCTAAATATTGTGAGATATATGGAGTCAGCTATAAATTATAACACAACAATGAAAACAGCAGCAGCAGGACATGCAATATCTGGCAGAAACTGAAAATAATTATCAAAAGACGAGACAACAAACATGAATAAAACTAAAGCTAAGCAATAAAATCTAGCGACTTACCTACAGTTGTAGAAAGAAGACCTGAGGATCCAGTAGTTATGTCGAAAACCATTCCATGGACAGACTGGGGAAAACTGGAACATGTGGTGCCACAGCAGCCAGCAATGACAGTTCAGCCAAACCATAAGCCATTAACTCCCAGGGGCTCTTATTATTCCTATTCCATGCTTCCGTAACCTAAAAAAGCTATAATTAATCTTCACATAACCACTTCCATGTTAAACTGGCAGTAATACACGTCATCTACAGCTTGAAATGGAATAAATAATCATTGATAAAATTTTTCTAGTAAATATTCAAGCCCCACATGGAGTACAGGGCGAAAAAGGTCATTTGCCCTGACCACGCCTTTCTAACCTCAAACTCAGTCACGCGAAATATTTCCAAAAAATTTAAACTCATGCATCAAACACCCTTAGATCAGAGTTTTTAATGCTCTAGCATCCATTCTCATACTACAAGAGTCCGAAAATAATGATTATAGGTAATAAAACACTTACCTTTTCGCTTCAAAGCACCTGCCAAGTTCCAAACTTCATAGGCAAATCCCTGGTCACATTGCCAGAACTGCATTCGGCAGGTATATAAAACCGACCATAAGGTGCAAAAATCGAACACAAATCATCACCATTGCATCAATTTAACAAATTTTAATATAATTTATTTGATCTAGGCGATACACAACGCAACAAACTCCACTGTCATCGAAGAAAGAAACAGCAGTCACAGCAATTTTTATTAGAGGTCAGGGCGACGACGACTTGACAGGGGTACCAGTCAAAGGAAATAAACACGAAGAAAGCACCAGAACTTCTGGGCGAATACTCGTTCAAGTAGAGATGGGGCAGACATATCGATACTCAACAAGGGACACGAAGCAAAGATGGATACTTTCTCAGCAGTATTCAAAAGGCGCCATCTAGCCACCAAGAAGTGAGGGACAAGCCAGAAGAAAGAAAATATTGTAGCGTAAAGTATAAGATACCTTTTATTTATTAATGTTATAATGTTACATATTAGAGTAATTGACTGTACGATATTTCGTGGAACTAAAATCTGTAAATTGTGTACAGATAAACAATTTTAAATATAAACATGGTCAGCAAGCATAAATAAGTCGATTAAGAGACGATAAAAAGTCAGCCGATTTTTGTATATGTCAACCAGTATTACTGAGTATATAATAAACTGCTATAATTAGAGACATAAAATGCAGCGAGTAAACATTAGTCTCGTAAACAGGACCGTAATTTAATATTAGATGTACAAAATAATTTAACATGATTAATAATTTTTTTATAATTACCGCAATAGTGGTACTCTAGTTAAATAATAGAGAACAGGACGGTATTTATGCAAGTTAATAAAAGTCTATATTTAATAAGATACTATAACTAAATAATATAAAGACAGCTAGTATGATTCTAGAAAGAAATAAGTCATGTAAACTATTTTGTAGAATTGTAAATATTATCTGAGACAATTTATAAAATGGTGATATTACGGTTATGATAAATGTGGTAATCCAAAAATCAACTTTCATGGGGTGGACGCATCCTATGCAGGCTGATTTACTCAATTCAAGCAAGATATCATTGAAATACAAGTATCAGTATTTTATAAGGAGTCGATAAATTGTGTCTAAACGCGGATTGCCAAATAGGCGTCTATTTGACAGTCAACGGTAAAGTATAGATATTTCAAATATGCAAAATACTAAGTGGGGAATTATACACTCTACTTGTTCTCTGTTAATCTAGAATTAGAGTTAAGTATAAAATTTCAAAGACAATTTATAAAAATATGTTTCTTTTTTTATTTTATGTACCAAGCACCAGTGGATGTCCATACTAGTCTCTCCAGCAGGCTCTTACTTATGATACCCTCAAACAGTTCAATGGTATGTCAATGCTAAGACATATAGACTGCAGTGGAGGCTAGAGGGAGTTACTAAGGATCAGCCTGGATCCAGAAAGTAACAAGACCACTGATGGATATTTTTTTATGTTCTATAAATTGTAATATCACATAGTATTATGCGGCAAGTTTTTTCGAATTGAGGTCTTTCTTTTTTGAGCTATAGCGGTCGCATTAATGTTGGGGACCAACATTTAGAGGGCGGGGGAACGTGTAATCTACTAAAATGCATAAGCTACTAAACAAATATCACCCTGTCGCAAGTTTGAACTTGAACTTGAAGATTGTTATATAAACATTAAAGGCAAACTATAAACAACGCGAGCAATCAACGGGAGCGACTTTGAACCTTATGCATGCAATGATCATCACTTTGTTTTATATAAATACGCTACCGAATCCTCAGTTCGGCAGACTTAGTCTCACCTCCAGCTCCCAAGGTTAGCCATTTGACGACTGCCTTCTGGGTTCTATCCGCTCCTAGAGTTAGTCATACGACTGCTTTAGGTTCAATTCCTTTCCTACCAAACCTGGTACCGGTTAGCCATTTGACGACTGCTAGGACCAGGGGTTGCACAACCTCCATAGTAAAGTCTTGACAAGAAGTTTGTCAGAGTGTTCAGAAAGACAAGTGTCTAAATAGTCAGTTAAAAAGTTTAGTGAAAGCTCTTAGTGCTCTTAAATATAACCCAGCTCTTAAGAAAAACTATAAATTATAAGACAGTAAACAAAGACCTATGAACAGTACCTCAAATCGAGAAAACATGCGCACCGTAGTAATCGGGTATAATAGAATCTCATTTTCTCTGACCAATAATTGTTGTTAAAGTTCTATCGTTAATACATTGTTATTGTTATAAACTAAACGTGCTTACTTTATCATCTCTTCTTACCCCACGTGACGCGAACCCGGTCTACCTCAGTTACCCCCCGGCACGCCAAACAAGGCGTGTCCTCACGAGTAGAACATTCGGTGGTAGATTAAAGGAAGCATTGAGACCCCGTCATTGTACTAATTGCGACGAGGCTCTTCTCTAAGAAGTTATTCTTTAAATAAACGCGCTACCCCTAAAGATACTCGTGACAATATATCAACAGATACATTTCTAATAGTGTACCTACATAACCTAAGTTAAATCTGTTCTAAAACACTCTTCTGTAACATATTGAGAAAGGGACCTTGCGCTTCTGGAACGTATCCATCGAACAGCGACTAAGCATTTAAATTCAAATTATCTCAGAGACGTGTCAACATCTTGAAGTTACCAATGATTTTTGACTACTATAAGATACTACATGATTACTATTTTTGAGAAACAAAAACACCCAACTACAGTTTGTGTAACGAAAGAAGTCAAAAATATGGTCATTCAGGACTGGATCTCACTCTCTGTAGAAGCTGTTGTTAACGCACTAGACATTAACTGTGACCTCAACTAAGTTCAGCGTGTTAAGGGACTTGTGCAGATCACCGCCTATCTCTTTTGCGATAAACTAATAATAATAATTAATTAAAAATGTTGTAAATAATAGGACTAAATTACAAATTGATTGCGGCAGATACAATCTGAGAAAGTTATCGGTCAGAAGTAACGAAACGTGTCTGAAGGGAATGGGTAGAAATATAGCCGCTTACGAAAGGAGAGTTGAGCTCAATTCTACCGATATCTGGGCGAGAACTTCATTAGCAAGGTTTAAATAGGGTAAATTAAATTTATGCCATGGGTTTTACAGCTAGTTATAATTAACTTAATATACCATATAAATGGCATAACCACCCTAATTGTACCGTATAAATTTAGATAATACCAAGAGAGGAAACGGTAAAAGAACTACAGTATATTAGAGGACTGTATCTTATTAAAATCACTAAATAAGTTCAGCGGACTAAACTTCAGTATCTCTGGAAATAATATTTCCAGTATGTGTCTCTCGGTAGATTATATTTAGTCTTTTCACTTGAAAAATTAAATGTAGTAGCACGCTAAATCAAGAACAAAGCTCAACATATTATCCGTGTTGATTTGTTATTAATTGAAATTGATCCTACCAGACTTGACGATGTGTTTTGTCCTCGGTAGTTGGAAGACCTAGGCAAAGGTACCAGTCGGTATAACCAGGCTACACTAAACTCTGTGTTTGGTCCAAGCTGGAGAAGACGGCTGGGCTCCTACTCAGATAAAGAAGGCCCCAAGCTAATGGGCAGTAGTACCTCGGAAAGATCCTGTTAAAATAAAAGGGTTATCACATCGCTTTTCACACGATGTTTCACAACAGCATAGCCGGTACTCTAACAAAAGATACGCGTTACTACGTCTTGTCATTTTAACAAAAAAATGCTATCTAGCAATCATCAACCAGCAGTTGAAAACTTAATTGCCAGAAGGTACCTTCTCGGAGGTAAGTTCAAACGACAAGAGAGCGTCAATTTTAACTTCCTTCGACATATCCTATTTGCATGCGCATCTTCGGAAGGCGCTTGCTGTCAAACAGGTCGGAGTACTGAAATGCACTCATAGTGATAAGGTTGCGACAATGGATACCACAATTTAACGGATACACAGAGAAATTCGCGATATAATATTCAGATACAATTACAATGTAACAAAATATTCTTAGTTAAATCTATAATGAATATTTATCTTTAGTTTTCCATTTAGTACGGACCTAGGCCCATCAGAATTTCACGCCTTTATTATGCATAGTCCAACGTTGAATTTTCCCAAGTTTTCACGATGATCGTTCCTGTTGCGCCCGTTGAGTCCCTTTTCCTTCTTCTTATATCCCGATACTCGGCTAGAAAGCTTTCGATCCAGGGTCCAGGGTTGCCATATTTTTTCTTGAATGTAGTCAGGTATTTAGTAACGCTATTTATAGAAATAAAATTAGAAAATTTGGCGAAGTATTGTGATATTAGTTCAATGAACATAACCACCCCGAAACAAAGATTTTATTGAAAAGAGGAAAAAGCGATGGTTGCAATTTTACAGATTCTTTCTACCTCTTAAAGCAATGAATGTAAAATACGTGTATGGCCTTATTATATTGAATATTTCGTATTTACAATAAGACTCCAATTAATCGTCCAGCGCTATCCCCAGACTTGACAACCCTTCATATTTCAAACAATCAAAAGTTGCGAGTGATGAGTTCAAAAATAGTTCCTTGAATATTTAGGTCGGCAAAGGGACAAAGTGATGCGAATTTGGATTACAAAACGTACTGTAACCCCTTTAATGACTTTTTAGAGGCTTCTAAAATTCGAAAAGTCTATAAGCTTTCAAAGCATGGAGAAAATACAGTTGACTTATATTTATTCTTTCCTTAAAATGAAGATTTTTATCTAAAATTTGGCAGCACCGCCTGCTAAAGTTTCAGCTTTATTAACCACGGTCGGATGACCATATTCACTTCACTTGTCGGTTGGTTAAATTTGGCCCCTTTGGGCTATCGAAATAGCCTAAACATTACTTTTGCACTTTATCACACCTCTATGGGGACACTCGCTGTAAGAATGTGTTGGGGTCGCCTTTTTCACTTTTAGTTATTTTTATTTTTGGGTAGGGTGTTAGAATTATTTAGTAGGTAAGTAAAAAAATTGCCCATAATTGTACTGTCTAGTCATCTATATAGGAGAGTCTCGATATAGCTTCAATTTTGGAAACCTAGTTAGTAATGTGAGTGTTTTTTGAACGCTGACAACGTTGGTAAGCAGAAGCAACATCCTAAAAAATAATATTTTTTAAATTTCTACATTCTCTGCTTCAAGAAGATTTATGGTTCGATGAGCCTACTTCAACTGTCATAATTATATAAATAATAATTTTTTATAAACAAATATTTTATTTTCGATCTAATGAAATGTGCCAATAATTCCGTTTTTTTGTTGACAACAATACTTACATTACTTAAATGGCATTTTCAATCAAACATAATAATGTCTTGTAATTTAAAGGTTATTTAAATGTGTCAAGATAAAATGATCTCTAGCAAAGATAGAATTGACATTTTTTAAATTGCTTGATATATGGTAAAAGTATTCAAAGTGCCCACCGCTAAAAGTATTTAAAAATACCATGAGTCAACAGTTTTTCGAACTGACATATTAGAAATTTGTAGTAAAGTCAAAGTGAGAAATGGGAAACGGACGAAAACGAACATCTTTCACCTTATGAAAGCCCGGTTTTAAATATTTTATTTGAAGATACGAAAACTCTGTAGTTTATGTATCTAAAGTTGGGTATTTTAAGTGAATTTTGAAGACTACCACAGCATGTCGCATTTATTTAAAGGAGTTATTGCCGAAGGATGAAATGATAGATGCGATGCGATGCAGAGCTGGATACAAATCCTTGTAAAAAGGACTCGAATCACGATTCCGAATCCTCAAAAAGGAATTGCTTTCTTTAACGATTCGCGATTCTCCCAAGTCCCAACCTTACCTGATTGACCATCACATAGCCTGACACGTCACGCCTGACGCCCCAGTCGCATTCACTACCCAGGAAAAAAATGTACTGAACACGCTAAAAGAAGTCACTTCAAAAATGCGTTAGAATCGTTCTTGGATCTTTTAAAGGCCTGTGACTGCTTAATAACGCGACCTTGCTTGAAAAAAGGAAATATATGGAATAAGAGAAGTGGCAGTGGATAGGATCGGATCGGGTCTAAACTACTTAATCATAGAATGTTAAAATATCATGCAGCTATGCTATCTGCACAATATTCAGATAGAAGTACCAAAAGGCAGGGCACTTGGCAATTATTATTCATTATTACTGACCCGCCACTTAATAGTATTATAGGGAACAAGATTTTCTGATATCCTATGCTGATGATACAAATCTCATCTCGTAAGCGGGTGGTTTTCAGGATGTAGTGGTGATAATAAACGAGCTGCGGAGGCACAAGGAAAATTGCTTTTTAAAAAATAAACATCCTCAACAAAAAAAATGTTCTAAAAATTAAGCCGTTAGAATTCGACATCCCTAATAAGATTTTTTCAAAGTTATGTTTGTTTTTTTAATTTAATTTTGGTTAGTTTTGTTTGGTTGCGCCCCTGAGCGAGAGGAGGGCCATGCGTGAAATGAAAATTAAATGTAAAGCAACTCTGAAGCCCTATGACCCGATCCGGGCGCATTTTTACGTTTCCTATTCGGCTAGCGCAAGCGAGTGCGCTAATCGTGTAGGAAACGGATGCGAAACCTGCATCTCCGTTCCCTAAGTGGTTAACGCACCTAATCGCGCCATGTCTTCGCGATGCAATCAATTTGCGGCAAGAGCTCTCGTGGTCGAGAGGTCTAGATGGTTGGATCTCAATTCGGCGGCTATTGGGGGCCCGGGTTCAAACCCCGTTGCTTTTTTTTATTTATGTTTTTTGGTTAAGTTTCTAAACAGTTTTTATCTTGATTTTGGGTATGTCTTAGGTTAGTTTGGGTTAGCACCTGGTTAGTTTCCTTTTCTTGAGCACCCGTAGCGAGCGAAGCGAACGGAAGGCCATGCGAAAAGTGAAATATTATATAACAGCGTATTCCAGGTGCCCAAATCAGTGCCCCCCTTAGGGAACAGAGATATCCGTTTCCTACACGATTAGCGCACTCGGGTGCGCTAGCCGAATGGGAAACGGAAATATGCGATCCGGGCAACGTATTCTGGTTTTTGGTGCCCATGTTGGTTGCTAAGGTTTTTCCAAAGAACATTCACTAATATCTATCAAAATAATCACAAAGTGTGCGAAACAAGAACTCCAGACTGTATTATACCTAGACATAAATTAGTTTTAACAGAGGGAACCTCTCTATAGATGCATTAGTCAGCTATACACAAATTTTCAATTCAGTTTAAAGATTCAAAAAGCACTGCGTAATAAATGAAAAGAGTCATAAAAATATATCTTGTGGATATGGAGCTTTGCTGTATATTTGTATTATCTGAAATATGTTTAATTTTAGGTTCTATATGTAGTGTGGTCTCTGCATTGTAATAGAAGAGCCATTTGTTAAAATTAAACGTTATTTCACAATAAACGCTAATAGCGCCAGCAGCTGATATTTAAAAGTGTCGTCGGCTACAACACACTACCAGTTTAAATATTTAATTATTGAGCCACATGAAATTTGCATTATTTTTACTGTATTTTTTTTAATGATCTGATGGATTTTTTCAAGATAAATTGATATAACCCACCATAGTGCCACAAAAAAAAAACATAATTTGGAGCTCCCTTAATCTCTATATTTTCGCGAGAGACTCTTTCAGATTTTAAATCATAAGTAAGGTTATTACAGATGGAACGGTCTCCCATTGCGCCAGACTACCGGACAACGAACAGAAGAGTCTACGTACACATTCATGCACTGAAATCAATGATGAAATCATGAAATCATGAGAAGCTTCATGTTTAGTATGTGCAAGAGCATCACATTTTAAATCGTAGCAAAAGGCTTTTAGTTTTCGGTGAATTGCTTTCAGCAGGTCTGGTAGTACAGTGGTTAGACGCTGTGCTTGTTATACGGTGGCCCGAGTTCGATTCCCGTCAGTGGCGAGACATGCATTTTTTAAGGTTATGTTTGTTGCTTTTTTATAATTCGGGTTAGTCTGTGTTAGTTTTGTTTGGCTGCGCCCTGGAGCGAGCGAAGCGAGCGGAAGGGCATGCGTGAAGCGAAATATTAGACACTCTAAAATAGTAAACAAATCCTCAACTACACGCAAAGCTTTTCATGATTTCATTATGGTTTTATCATTGATTTCAATGAATGGGTTTGTTCGTAGACTCTTGTACACCGAACACCCATTAAAGCTGTAGAAATTTAATTCGTAACTATCCGCACGAGTCCTACCGCCTTTACGGTGCAGTGAATTGCTTTACAACAGGTCTCGTAGTGCAGTGGTTAGATTCTGCGCTTGTGATAGGGACGGGACGGCCGGGCTTCGATTCTCGTTGATGATAAGACAGGTTTTTAAAACTTTTTAAAGGTTGTGTTTGTTTATTTTTTTAAATTTGGGTTAGTTTGGGTTAGTTGCGCCCTGGAGCGAGCGAAGCGAGCGGAGGGCATTGCATAAAGTGAAAAAAATACAAATGTGCACATTAAACAACGCACGTGTTTGTAATGCTCGCGCGACTCGTCAGGCGGTAGAACTCGTGCGGCTGGTTAAGAATAAAATATCTGCATTCAAGCTACCGCATCTACGGCCGAACTTATGAGTTCAATTATATTCTCCATTATTTAAAATACACTTTAAAACCCTATAATTGTTCTAAGAATAATGCCATTGTTAAACTGTTTACTGATACTTGTACAATGTTTACGAAGCTGTAAGTTTTCAATAGTTCAGTTTAAAATTGTGTACCATCAAGTTTAAAGTTTGACCAAAAAAAAACACATTTATATTTTTTAAGACAATTTACAAAAATATGCAAATACAAGTAGGTATACCAAAAACCGCTAAAAAGAGACCACTAATCGATGTTTATGGCGCTATCATCGAGCGTGCGAAGCGCCGGTATTTACACTTGTTTCTGTGAATCCCCGAATGCGCGACACAGATAATATTTAGATGTTTGTTTACGTTTCAATTGTACCTGTTTACCGTGTCATTGATTTGGTTTGCAATTATGTCGTTTAATCGAAGTTAGGTTTGGACTTTTCGTAACTTGTGATGAAAATAAGTTTTTTTGCAAAATACAAGCTCTGTGAAAATTACTTTTCACGCGGAGCCGTTACTCAGACATTTGAAAACAAGCCACCCAAGCGAGTATAATATAAATTTCAGTCGTTGCACCAACAAAAATGAAAACAGTGATGTTAGTCAGCCAGGAACAAGTAAAAGTTTGACGGCCACGGGATCTAGGAATATGCAGCGCACATTAGCGAAATTTGTAAATTCAAGAAAACTTGCTGCATAAAGGATCATCGAGCATGTAATAGGTATTCATTAAAAGTTGGGAGAGATAATTTGCTTTAATAATCAGCCATACTTCATTGTAGAAAACATAGGGTTTCGCCGAGTATTTGAAGCAAATTCTCGGCAGTATAAAATACCGTCTCGTAACTTTTTCGAGATTTAATAAAATTTGTGAAAAGATTAAGATACATTTAAAAGATTGCCAATATATTTCATTGACATCAGATATTTCCATATGCACAAACACCTCGACAAACACAAATATTCGTTTTATTAGCATAACAGGATACTACATCACCAGTAACTGGAATAAGAAAAATGTTATATTAAATTGTGAGTCCATCCAATAGGAATAGCAATTGCTAAAAAAATTTGAAATTCATAAATACATTTTAGTATAGAAAATATTCATTTAATGTTACATGATAATGGATCAAACATAAAAAAGACTGTTCAAATGCTAACATAGCGAAAGCTGTTTCTACATACTTTATAATTAATTAATAATTTTAAAAAACATCAAGACACAACAAGCTGTTTCAGATAGGAATGCTGTGGCAAAATGAACAGCTACGCGATTTTAGGCACTTTTCCGTAGCTAGTGACAAATTAAAAAAAATCAAGACAAATATAATCTTCCTCAGAAAAAAGTGGTTCAGGATGTCCCAACTAGGTGTAACTCAACATACTAAATGTTGGAAAGATTGAAGTATTTAAAGAGGTATATATATATTACATTTGCGGCCATTTGAAGGAGTAACAAGAACAATTAGCTTAACATAATCAATAACTTCAGATATTATTCCAATAGTGGCTACTTCACAAAAAAATGCCAATAGATTCTGCCTCGTATTGAGTCGGCACAACTAAAGAAGCCTTAGTTGCATTGCCAAATAATGTGGAAATATTGAAATATTGCATGATCCGCCACTGTACTAGATCTCAGGTACAAACTAGCTTATAATAATATAATAGTTTCCGTATAAAGCAAACTCTTCTAAATTAAATAAAAATATCGGAAAATATTGAGGCTAGTACTATAGCTAATGAAGCAGAAGCAAGTAATGTAGATAGTAAAGAAAAACCGTTATCATAAATTGCGTGAAAAATTGTTATGGAATTGCTTCGACAGTCGCTACCACCTCCAGTTCTAGTTTAAAAATACGTGACATCACCATGAAACAGTTGAGAAAATATCTAAAGGAATCTTTAGAAGAAATACCATCTAATTCAACTATTTCGTGGTTACTTCACCAACTTGGGTTTTCATGGATATACAGGCATTTGTTCTTTTTACTGTTGTATTTATTTTTAATAATTTTGGCTCAATAAAACAGTTCATAATAATAAACGATTTACTTGTGTTTGATTTTATCTAATAATAAACGTAATACTTGGCTCGACGTCAGCTTTAGCACTGACGAACTGTCAGTCTGCTGCAAAGAGATTACGTAAGTAATCTCCTCAGGAATGAAAGCATAGATCCCAAATTCCATCAAGTTATCGTCAAAAGGAAAGCCCTGGTTTGACAGAAGATGCGAAAGAGCTGTAGGTAGAAAACAGCAAGCCTACAAGTACTGGCATCAAAATCAGGCCGATGAAATTGACAGTTATTTTGCCGAAGCGAGAAACGAATACAAGCGTGGGATTGGCGAAACTGAGGACAAACACAATCGAAGGATCATGAATAAACTTTTGCCATGCCCCAGTGGCTCCAGGAATTTCTGATCGGTAACAAAGGCAGTAAGTAATAACTTTACAAACACGTCTCTCCCATCTATGACAGACGAACGCGGCATGACGTCGACTACAGCTAAGGAAAAAAGCAAACATGCTCGCCGAAATGTTTTCATCGCACTCCACCTTAAACGTCCCCCAAGGCAACGCTCGCCCCACCATACCCGACATAAATACTACAATGGCAGAAGTTAAGTTTCATCACCGTGATATTAGTA
This sequence comes from Pissodes strobi, assembly GCA_016904865.1. Lineage (NCBI taxonomy): Eukaryota > Metazoa > Arthropoda > Insecta > Coleoptera > Curculionidae > Pissodes > Pissodes strobi. Next base: position 35,734 of record MU182545.1, on the reverse strand, counting down.
AAATATTCAAAGAACTAAATACGCAAAAGGCGACAGGACAAGACAGAATACCTGATGCCATCGTGTTAAAGAATTGCGCCAACGAACTAACACCCATTTTTCCAGACTTTTTTCTCTGCCTTAACGAAAAGGGATTTACCCATCTTCTTGGGAAGCCGCTCGAGTGCAACCTGTTCCAAAAAAAGGCAAAAAAACCACGCCTTAAAACTATCGCCCAATTCCCTTGCTTACAATAATCATCCAAAGTTATGGAACGTGTAGTCAATCAGCGACTACTCAAGTACGTCGAGACCAACAGAATAATTAGCGATAACCGATACGGCTTTTACAAAGAGAGATCGACAGGAGATATATTGGCCTATGTCACTCATATTATATGGAGTAGGGCAATTGAGAACTACGGAGAATCTCGAACGATTGCGTTGAATATTTCGAAAGCATTCGACAGAGTTTGGCATGACGAATTTCTCAACAAACTGCCGTTCTTTGAACTACCAGCGCCAGCGTCTCTCTGCAGCTAGCTTGCCAGTTTCCGTAAGAACCGATCTCTGCATTTTGGAGTTGATGGACATATTTCAGACACATTCACCATTAATGCAGGCGTACCTCAGTACGCAATACTTTCACCAACTCTGTGTCTCATCTATATTAATGGCCTGCTGACCGAAACCAATAATCCTGTTTACAGTTTTGCAGATGACAGTAACCTTGTCTGTCTCATAACTTAGATCAGAAACACCTTTACCAGTGACTAATACTTATCACCGCAGACAGGAGCAGATTGCAACAATTAATCAAGATCTGGAGAAAGTTCGAACTTGAGGCGACAGAAATTTGGTCCAGTTCAATGCAGCAAAAACCCAAACAGCCAGGTTACCAGGAAAGGCAATGCGGCGGGCGCTGACATCATTATGGCAGGATCAAAGTATATGTAAACTAGTAGCTCCACTCCCCCAAATATTTTGTGCCAGCCGCCGAAAATCCGCAGATTGTTGGCAGCATGTAGAGCGTTTTAGTTTAATCAGTCGTTCGTGTGTAGGCAGAGTGTTCAGAACAGAGTCGGATTTGTGGAAATCCTTAATTTTATTTCTATTTTAATATTTTATTCGGACTTCGGACTTCGGTGGAAATATAAACGAAGCAATGAAAAATACAAAGGCAAATAGGAGAAATCTATAGTCGGATTAGTGAATAGATATGTTAATAAAATTAGGCGAAGGTCGAGACCGGAAAAATCGTCTAGGTGTCAGATTTTTTTTATAAGTACATATTATATAACGATAACGGAATGCTTTGTAAGTATTAAATATCTTTTGGCACTGTGAAACTAACCCAAAGTTGATTCGACGACAAACTCAATAGCTAAAATAAGTTGAGAATAAGTGAAACTAACCGAAAGTTAATTGAACACTAACCCAAACTAACCAAATCTATTAAAATTGATTATAACGTATCGGAACTGCTTCAAATGGCTAAAATAAGTTGAGAATAAGTGAAGCTAACCGAAAGTTGATTGGACTACTAACCCAAACTAACCAAATCTATTAAAATTGAATATAACGTAACGGAACCGGTTCAAATGATTAAAATAAGTTGAGACTATGTGAAACTAGCCGAGAGTTCAATCGACGACTAACACAAACTAACCAAATGTAATAAAATCATTATAACGTATCGGAACCGCTTTATATGACTAGCATAAGTTGAGAATAACTGACACCAACCGACAGTTGAATCGACGACTAACCCAAACTATCCAAATCTATTAAAATTGATTATAATGTATCGCAATCGATTCAGATGACTAAAATAAGTTGAAACTAAGTGAAACTAACCGAACGTTGATTGGACGACTAACCCAATCTAACCAAATCTATTAAAATTGATTATAACGTCTCGGAACCGGTTCAAATAACTAAAATAAGTTGAGACTAAGTGAAACTAGCCGAAAGTTGTTTGGACGACTAACCCAAACTAATCCAAAGTTAATTCGACGACTAACCCAAACTAACTAAATTTATTAAAATTGATTATAAGGTATCGGAACCGGTTCAAATAACTAAAATAAGTTGAGACTAAATGAAACTAGACGAAAGTTGTTTGGATGACTAACCCAAATTAACCAAATCCATTGAAATTGATTATAACGTATCAGAACCGATTCAAATGATTAAAATAAGTTGAGACAAAGTGAAACTAATCAAAAGTTGAATCGACGATTAACCCAAACTAACCAAATCTATTGAAATTGATTATAACGTATCGGAACCGCTTTAAATGACTAAAGAATAAGTGAAAGTAAGCGAAAGTTGAATCGACGACTAACCCAAACTAACCACATCTATTAGAATCGATAATGACGTCGGTATTGTAACCGTTTCAAATGGCTAAAATAAGTTGAGAATAAGTGAAACTAACCGAAAGTTAATTGAACACTAACCCAAACTAACCAATATCTAAAATAAGTTAAGGCTAAGAGAAACTAACCCAAAGTTGATTTGGTGACTAACCCAACTAATAACATCTATTAAAATTGATTATAACGTCTTAGAACCGGTTCAAATATTTGAAATATGTTGAGACTAAGTGAAACTAACCGAAAGTTGAATCGACGATTAACCCGAACTAACCAACCTAATCCGGTTAGTCGTTCAATCAACTTTTGGTTAGTTTCACTTAGTTTCAACCTATTTTAGTCATTAGAACCGGTTCAGATACTTTATAATCAATTTTAGTAGATTTGGTTACTTTGGTCTAGTCGTCGATTCAACTTTCAGATAGTTTCACTTTTTCTCAACTTATTTCAATCATTTAAATCGGTTCTAATATGTTATAATCAATATTAATAGATTTGGTTAGTTTGGGTTAGTCGTCGATCCAACTTTCGGTTAGTTTCACTTATTCTTAAATTATTTGAGTAATTTAACGCGTTTCCGATACATTATAATCAATTTTAATAGATTCGGTTAGCTTGGATTAGTCCTCCAATCTATTTTGGGTTAGTTTCAGTTAGTATCAACTTATTTTAGTAATTTGAACCCGTTACGATACGTTATAATCAATTTTATTAGATTTTGTTAGTTTTGGTTAATTGTCGAATCAAGTTTCCGTTAGTTTCACTTAGTTTTAACTTATACCTTAGTCATTTGAACCGGTTCCAACACGTTATAATCAGTTTTAGTAGATTTGGTTAGTTTGGGCTAGTGGTCGAACCAACTTTCCGTTAGTTCACTTATTCTTAACTTATTTTAGTCATTTAAAGCGGTTCCGATATATTATAATAAATTTTAATAGATTTGGTTAGTTTAAGTTAGTTTTCCAATAAACTTTCGGTTAATTTCACTTCGTCTTAAATTCTTTTAGTCATCCGATACGTTATAATCAATTTTGAGAGATTTGGTTAGTTTGGGTTAGTAGTACAATCAACTCTCGGTTAGCTACACTTATTCTCAATTTATTTCAGTCATTTCAAGCTTTTCAGAATACATTAAAATCAATCTTAGTAGATTTGGTTAGTTTGGGTTATTCGTCAACAACTTTGGGTTAGTTTCATTTAGTCTCATTTTATTTTAATTATTTGAATCTGTTCCGATACGTTATAATCAATTTGAATAGGTTTGGTTAGTTTGGGTTAGTCTTCCAATCAACTTTCGGTTAGTTTCAGTTAGTATCAACTTATTTTAGTAATTTGAACCCGTTACGATACGTTAGTTTAAGATAGTTTTCCAATAAATTTTGGGTTAGTCTCACTTAGTCTTAAATTCTTTTAGTCATCCGATACGTTATAATCAATTTTGATAGATTTGGTTAGTTTGGGTTAGTAGTTCAATCAACTCTCGGTTAGCTACACTTATTCTCAACTTATTTTAGTCATTTCAAGCTTTTCAGAATACATTCAAATCAATTTTAATGGATCTTGTTAGTTTGAGTTAGTCGTCAACAACTTTGGGTTAGTTTCATTTAGTCTCAACTTATTTTAATTATTTGAATCTGTTCCGATACGTTATAATTAATTTGAATAGGTTTGGGTTAGTCCTCCAATCAACTTTCGGTTAGTTTCAGTTAGTATCAACTTATTTTAGTAAATTGAACCCGTTACGATACGTTATAATCAATTTTAATAGATTTTGTTAGCTTTGGTTAATCGTCGAATCAAGTTTTGGTCAGTTTCACTTAGTCTCAGCTTATTGTAGTCATTTGAACCGGTGCCGGTGCCGATACGGTACAACCAATTTTGATAGATTTGGTTAGTTTTGGTTAGTCGTCCAATCAACGATACAAAAAAGCCGTAACGCGAGACGAAAACATAAACCATGTCATAACGATCACTTTCATGAAACCAAAGAAGTGTAGTAAAAATGAGATTCCGAACTATTATATTATTATATATATTTTTAAATATATTTTAGGTAATCCACTATTATTGCTATCTTTGAAACGATCAAAGCTACAAAGTTGATTAAATTAGAAAATTGCCATTATTGATGCCTTTTCAAGATCGATTTGCAGTGTTGTTAATTTCTTGTTAGATTCTGAGATAGCAACAGTGGTATCACCTAAAAATGACACCCCGTATAGCAAATTTTTTTTCAATTTCCTTCTATGAAAATATTTTTACAACTTTGGTCAGTTTCACTTGATTTTTCACCGGCCGGCATTCAGTAGGTCTTTCGGTACGAGTCCATACAATCTCCTGAATACATCTCTGACTAGAGAAAGCCACGCGAATCAATTGGACACTTACGCAGCGCATCGGTCATCTCCAGTTGTCACTTGATATAAAAGAATGTGGCAGAATTACATCAAAGGATTTGCCGCTGAGTGAACTTACTAGTTTACATATACTTTGGCAGGATCAAACATTCCTTCATCCTCGTCAATCGAACTATTGGGTGTTTGGGTCAACAGCAATATGTCCAGGCATTACCACGTTGATAACATCGCAAAATCAGAAGATTGGTGCGCTATTTGGCAACAAAAATCTGTATACCCCGCAGCAGCTGCTCTTGCTCTACAAAGCGCAAATAAGACCATGCTTAGAATATTGCTCATACATCTGGGGTGTCGCACCTAAACACACTCTAATGCTGCTGGATTCCATACAGAAGAGACCTGTGCATCTCGTTGGCGACCCGGAGTTGACCCGGGATCTGGATAGTCTCCAACACCACAGACATGTGGCTGAGATCTCCCTGTTTCCAGATATTTTCACGACAGATATTCCCAGGATTTGGCCCGTGTGATCCCGCCCTACAGTGTAAGCTATGTATGTAATTTGTTGGCCATAAGTCCAAATTACCAAATATTTAATTGACTTCCTTAAATAGTTTAGAAGTAAAGTCTAGTAGGCTGGTCACCATTTTCCATATTCATTTTTGTTGATCATTCATTTGTTTTTGAATGACCTCTCATTAATTTCGCAGGTTTTGACAATCACTCCGCTTCTTGCGAATTTTGTAAGTTGGTTTCTATACTTTTGGCAGTTTATTGTGAACTCTCGATTTAATATAAGAATATTTTATAAAATGGAGAAAACACAAGAAGGTATGTAGATTAGTTGTTTTATAAAAATGTTGGACTCAAATTGATTTTAAATATTATTTTACATATTGATTGATTCGCGGTGCTAAAATATCTCTAATTTTAAGCATATAAGAATTTGGCTAGAGTATAAGTATATGTATTGAATCGAGTTGATAAGATTTATTGGTTGAAACGTTTAGCTCAACTAATGTACTTCTTGAAACTGTAATAAAAGTTTGCGGATTTTTGCGGAAATTGGACAGTTCTATCTAAATTACACGAAATGTGCCATTTTTTAATGTAATCAACATCAGGCTTTGTGGGCTTTGCCAAATCATATTCTGCTGTATTTTTCCTGCAGTTTTTCTGAAAGTTTTTCATTAAAAAGCTGTGCTCATATAAAGATGTGTCGGGAAATGCATAGTTTTCAAGATACAGGGTGTCAATGGTAATTAAATGTGTTTTGTTTGGTCAGGAACATGCATTTAAGTGGTTTCTCTTTTTTTTTCTCGAAAAGGAAGCATGATAAAAAAAATATCAAAAAATCTAAAAAGTTGTATTTTTAGTTGCTTAAGCCATAAAAATAAATAATTTTGAAAAAAGACAGTGATGGTGCACATTTGTTAGTCATTTTTATTCGTAAGACTACCCCTCAAGGCGCCACTGGAGATCATAATTATCATTTAATTAGTGCTAACTTAGCGTCCTATCACAGTTCACCACACTGCCAAAGGGTCTTTGAGGTATAAAGAAAAGAAAGTTTTTTAGAGAAAACTTTGACACCCTGTATCTTGAAATTTCCGGACACATGTTTATAAGAACTTTTTACCTTAAAATGACTCAAAAAATCACCTACTGAAGTTTGGCCAGATGCTTAATTAACACCCTGTATTAATGTTAACACCCTGTATAAATGTTCTAAAAAATAAAATATTAAAATAATTGAACATCCGACTACTTAATTTACAGTTTCAAATCAAATCGAACAGATTCAAATAAAAAAATAGTTTTGGCCAACCGTTCCATAGGGCAGCTAACACTGTGGCGCCCGCGCCCCCATCAGCACCTGTCAGATAGTCACGACAGACGGCAAGGGCGCACCCGTTCGTCGTACAGCTAGAAACACCTAGAACATCGCTTTACAAGGACTTCTTTTTCTTGCGCACTGCATCACTTCCAGGACATCTTTTTTCCCCTAATTACAACCTACAGCTATTCAAGAACCGTGTCAACCAATATCTTCGTGCACGTACCACTTGTCGAGTGCACCCTAAATGGCCCAAAACATAGGACAAAATGAAAATTACTACCAGCTGCATGTTTCACCTAATTAATTGTAATTGTAATAATTGTATAATTATTTATAGAAATTTCGTACATTGGGCAACACTGTATTAACTTTATCAATTATTACCGTTACGTTTATTCTTCATCTAAAAAGGTAACACACTTACACACTATCGATTAAAAGTGTAATTGGTTATTTTCGCATGCTCTGTATAACGTTTAACGTGTAATATAGAAAAACAATGAGCTTAAAATGTCTCTAATGTTATTTCTTTTAAAGAATTTATATTTTTATTCTAAATTAAGGTATCGCCTGTATATTCATTCATATGTTTTGTATATATAAGTGCATATTTGATAATTCTTAGTGATTTGTTTAATTGACATTTCAATTTTAACTGCTTACATGGAGGGTCATCAATAAAAAGAAAGCTCAAGGCGAGCGCTGTTTAAACTAATGTATTTGTCTGCGCCAAACACCAATCGCTATACTAATAAAATAAAACATATAGCACCTGTTTCTGACGTGGTCATTCCTTTTTACATCTTTATTTGACCGCCTATGTTTGCTTTATACAGTGTGTACAAGTATGTCTCAAGAGCTGAAACGATTATAATATAACTCACAAGATGCGAACAATTGAAAAGCAGAAATAAAGCTAAATAGTGTATTCCTGTATTTGCAAACCGCCAATGTGTGTCAGTGAACCATGAGAATTTAACATCTCGCGCATTTCCAAAAGAACGTCAAGATTCGGTAAACAACTAAAATTAAAATAATGAAAAAAACACGCCTAATTACAAGATGGATTAATGTCTAACATGTCTGACGGGTCATTTGTAGAGGAAAATGTCATGAGAACCCGCGTATATGTTCCGGTCATGTTCACGTCACCTTTGACTCTTAGCTAGTCGGTACATGTGAGAGTCGCGGTTCTTGGAAGTATCTCGGCGAGATTCTTAATAAATGTTCATCTTTTCGAGATGCTGTATGTAACGACTTCCTCTCTTTATCCTGTGATATCTTTATTAATATAACGGAGCTTTATCTCGGGGTTATTATGAATTTTAAGTTTATATTTTAATGGAAGACGAAAACTGCAGAGATTTGTTATATTTTTATGTTGGTGACATTTTTCCATCAAAGTATGTCTTTTTTCTAGGGAAGCCTTAAGGTTGCCGAGATTTCTATTTCCTGTTTACGAAAATCGCGTTCTTCTTATCTACTGCTTGAGATAATTTCCTATTTGAAAACCATAATAATATTGTTGCTCTATATTAACAAACCAAGTCATTAATAATAATGGCGTTTATATTAGTGCCAACAAAGGAATAAAATATTGATCAATAAAGCGTCAATAGTACCACGAAACCAGTAGCCAAAGGAGTACGATATACGTACCTAGATAACGTCCATTAGTACTAATTGGTGTCGGACAGATAATATTTTCCACACAATCAGTTCGCGTGATGGTTCTCGCGTTCTCGGCGCGTTCCGGTACCAACAGTAGTCCTGGTTTTTAGCAGGTAGTACTCATCGCGTGAGAAAGGCAATCCCCAGTGATTTATTGCGACTATATTTTAAGTAGACTAGTTATATTGCTTTTAGTGCTTCGTTTCTGTAGAAACAATCCACATGATGTAAATAATGAGGCATTTAATTGAGATTTGGACATAAATAAAGCAGTTGAAATATTTTTTCTGTGAATTACGTCCATCAAAGTGCAATATAGTCAGCGCTACCGTATATATATTAAACAGCTTAAGCTATATTTGGCACTGTCCCAATCGATCTCCACGAGAGATATGTTGCCGTTAAATTTTAGGGGCGATTTTATATACAAAAAGTTATATACCCATAAAGTTCAGATATCCCTCTTAATAGAGCCACAGAGCTAGAAAAGGGCATCAATAGATATAATTTTTTTCATAAATATTTGACGAGATATTTGAGATAAATTAACAAGCTTTTTTAGGCATCCGTCCGGAAAATACCTACTTCCCAGGCGCGTTTTCTTTGAGAAAGTAGCACTTTTTCGGCCTAGCCCTAAAACTACGTATTTTCTGGCCTAGTCCGTAAAGTGCACGTATTTCCCGGACTAGGCCGGAAAGAATTACAGCCTTATTGTCAAATGATTATATCAAAATCGAGTTAGGTATGCTTTAAAATAATGCTGCTGATGAAACATAAAAGTTGGCCTTTGGTCGCGATTATTGCAATAAATGTTGCAAAGCAGCTGCTATAGCACGATTAGTACCTGAAAAATCAAAGAGTAGGCACGAAACCGTTTATAATATGTTCATAAAATGAATGGATACAAAAAAGAGCAAAACTATTTGGACGTAATTTTGGCATATTTGGCACAAAAATCTTCCACCCTGTGGAGCATATACCTACTCAAAAGAAACTATTTTAGTGAAGAATAATGTAAAAATAGCCAAATTTTTCAAGATTATCGCATTTCTGAAAAAAACGTTGGCTATAGAAATCCAAAAATCTTTAGCAGTGAGCAAATCAACAAATTCTTTACGGAAGCAGACAATGAAACTCACCTAATGTTAAAGGTTAAATAAAGGCCACGATTCTAGGATACTTAGTTTGTGTTTCCTTAGATGTAGCAACAATTATTGGGTTAGCCGGAGCTAACAAAAATGTCAATTGACCATATTCATGACAAAGAAGACATGTTGCTTGGGAAAATACTGGATTCCAAAATACATATTGAGAGAATATTTGTTGTAATTGGGCAAAACAATTTGATATTGTATAGGCAATATTTATCTTTACGGCCATCCCATATTTCACACAACAGATTATATGTAAGTTACAAAAACGAAAATGTTCAATTTAGCTTGTTGGTATCCACAGTTTTGGAAATTTTTGAACAAGAATTTCAGAATTTTTAAAGCTACCTAATAATAGTGAAAATATGTGACGTTGTACATGTATCTCAATATTATATCGCGATTTTCTCTGTGTATCCGTTAAATTATGGTATCGATTGTCGCATCCTTATTACTACGAGTGGATTTCAGTACTCAGACCCGTTTGACAGCAAGCGCCCTCCGAAGGGGTGAAAATAGGAAATATCGAAGAAAGTTAAAGTTGACGCTCTATTCTCGTTTGGGGTTACCTTCGAGCAGGTACCTGGTGGGGATTAAGTCTTACCTATTGGTGGATGGTCACCAGATAGTTCTTTCGTTAGATTTACAAGGCGTAGTAACCTGTATCTTTTGTTAGAATACCGACTATGCGATTGTGAAACACCGTGTGAAAGGCGGTGTGATACCCTTTTATTTTAAAAGGTAGGTTCGATCCATGTGCTTTTTAGTAACATGGCTAAAAAAAATCGTGGCTGCTTGAGTCTTTGCTGCATTGAACTGGATCAAATTTCTGTCGCCCCAAGTTTGAACTTTCTCCAGGTCTCGATTAACTGCTGTAATCTGCTCTTGTCTGCGGTAATAAGTATCAGTCGATGGTAAAGGCTTAAATTGGGAGACAATGGTACTATCATCTGTAAAACTGTAAACAGGATTATTCGCTTCGGTCAGCAGGTCATTAATATATATGAGGAACAGAGTTGGCGAAAGTATTGCGCCCTGAGTCAGGCCCGCGTTAATGGTGAATGTGTCTGAGATGTGTCCATCAACTGCAACGTGCAGAGATCGGTTCTTAAGGAAACTGACAAGCCAGGTGCAGAGAGAGGCTGGCAGTCCGAAGGACGGCAGTGTGCTGAGCAATCCGTCATGCCAAACTCTGTCGAATGCCCTCGAAATATCCATCGCTATCACTCGAGACTCTCCGTAGTTCTCAATTGCCTACTCTATATATGAGTGACAGAGTGACATATGCCAATATATCTCCTGTCGATCTTGTAACAATCCGATTTTGCCGGTGTCAAATATTTTTAAAATTTCATTTATATACCGCATTTAGAAAAAAATGCTGTATTTTGCACTCATCAGTTTATTAATTCTAAACTTATTGATTCGATTTGCTAACAATTCGCTTGAAATTGCCGCTTTTCTTAATGTAAATTAACTCTATTCTAAGTATAGGTTAACGATATATTTGTATTAGCTTTTATAACACGTTGTGACTATATTTATTTTAGTTGACAAGCGTAGCACAATGTTATTAAGATAGCTTAGCTTGATTTATATTATATTACAAATATCTGTAGTTTTTCTAAGGTTCGTTCCGAATAATAGGAAGGGGCTATCCATCCGTGATTGTCGCTCTCGATTTAGATTTTTAAAGGTTTATCATTTTCTTAGGAGTATTGCCTAGCACTTCTTGAAAATGTATATATATGTAAGCTCACTATTTGGGGCTTCCGCCGTCGTTTATCATCCTAATAAATGAGGACTAAGTCGTTTATTATCTTAGAATTATTTCCTGTATCAAAATCACTGGGCATGTTTCAGCACATCACTACTTGCTGATTTGACGTAGCATTTAATCTCATAGGCAAATTGACGGAAACCAATCGAGAGTTCTTCTGCGATTCCCTTTCAAGGCGAGAAGAAGGTTTGCTAGTGCACTCATATAGAGACTCCACATTTAGTTTGTGATTTTATTCAACCCATTTATTGGGGATATACTGTGGAATCTCTTGGTGTTTTGACACGATCGATTTTCTGGATCTACATACTGTACTGGGTAAGCATTTTCTCTGGATTTCTTTTTCTATTGCCTGTGAAGCGCGTGGACGCCATGACGCTAACGGTTTTTTACCCTTATTTCTAGAGGCTTTCCACGTTCGTCAGATAAGACCGAGACCATCGAATTTCCCTTAGACCTAACACACACTAACGAGGTAATTATTGCTACCGTTTTTGCCTAAATTAATTATTTAATTGCTTATCTGTGTTACCTTTTTTTGTGCATGGTCCGCCATTTGCGTTTGCGTCCCATATTGTTATCTTATCTACTCCATTTTATCTAATCCGAATTTTTGTTTTGATGTAACTTTAATTTTGATCGTATGGGGAATTTTATATTTTCTTTTAGGAGTGATTCATACCTATCTTTTTCATATTCAAGTTATCTGAACCTTAGTATCTCTTTTATTTGCTGATGGGCATTTCAAGTCCATGATTTTTTTTTCTATGGGAATAGGTTTTATAAAGAAGACATATTTATGCAAGGGGGGGGGCTATGATTTTTATTAAAGTAAGGGGGCTTTGTCTAATGCGCACTGGGTTATTTCAGGGTTTTACTGGAAGGCCAAACCTTTTACCAGCAGGTCAGTACTTTTACCGGCAGGCTAGAACCACCTTTTTCTAGTGGGTTGGAAGCAGGCTTTACCAGCAGCAATTATCAGCCAATCTCGACACCGAGCTATCGAGACCTCGGCTAGATCTTCCCCTCGGGGCCATCGAGAGGCAGTACCTAAGGTATCTATAGGTGCCCGGCGCCTCCACCAGAGTTCGACGACCGGATTTGGGGTATTCTACAGAAGCTTTATCCTTCATTGATTCGTTTGTTTATCTGTTAAATATAATCGCTCTTAGTTTTCCTTTTTTAATATAACTCAAACATTGACCGCCAAGCTCTGAGATAGCTCATTAATTTTATTTTTCATTTATTCACTGGTTTATCGGACCAGTTAATCTGATTGCTCATAATTTTCTCTCTTTATAATATAAGTCAAGCGTTGGATCAATAATTGTATTCTTTTCATTCATTTATCGAGTAATATAACCGCTCTGAATTTTCTCTCTTTATAATATGAATCAAGCATCGACAGCCACGCTTTCAATAGTTTTATCCTAATTTTATTCTTTTTATTAATTTATTGAGTCATTTGATTTAATTATTGTGGCCGTTCATTAATACATATTATTATTGCTACATTTAAAATCGGTGCAACTATTAGCGCACGCATACCTAGTTGTAATTAGCTTTGTTAACATCAAAGTGATCACTTCGGTTAGTAGTATTTAATGCATTTAGTTGTAAGGCATACAGAACCGAGTATTAACACCAGAATTGGTCTCCGTACAATCACCATATTGTACATATTAGTAGTTAAATTTAATAGTCATTTGACGGTCTTTTGTCTTTAACTAACCTCATCTCCATTTAACGTGCCATTTTACTCCAGATAGATTGTTGCTGTGTTTTCAAAAAAAAAGAACCTAGTAGCAAATATATTGTTCCTTAAATTTTAGATTGTGTTTTCTTGTTAAGTTAAGTTAATTGATTAATTATTGATTTAATAAGCCAGCCTATATTCTCGTTTTCTTGTTAGTTTGAAATTAAGTACCTTTTGATTTAATAAGCCGGCCTAGCCACTCTGCACAACACCAGCAGAGCTTTTTCAGTCTAGTTGGATAGAACTGGTGGCGCTCTAACGACCCCACTACTGGGACCGGGAAATTGTAACACGGCTCTCCGGGACTAGGTTTCTTTTTAATTGAAAAAAAACATCTTTTTGCTTTAATTTTAGCTTCATTCAGAAAAACGTGTTGTAATCTCTCTTTGCGAAAGCCGTATTGATTAGCGCCAATTATTCTGTTGTTCTCGAGATACTTGCAAACTTGCAGTACTTGCAGACTTACTTGAGCTTGGGTGTACTAACACCTGATGCACAAACGACTATTGAGGTTGTCGAGAAATTGGACAAATTATTTGATATTTTAAACTCTTCAGAGGTCATTCATCCTAACAGATTCAAAAATTATTTTCAGGGATTTGATTATCAGATAGACTTTTTGGAAAAGATGAAAATATTTAAAAAAAAACCTAAAAATATACGTTTCAAATAACAAAGATGTTAGTGCAAAATGTAAATTTATTAAATGTTGGATGGTAACATGGCAACACACATTCTTTGGCAACGGCTTTCTAAGGGTTTTAAATATCTTAAAACTAGGAGAGTTAACCAGGATTGTCTGGAAAATTATGTCGGAAATGTCAGACAGCCGTGGCCAATGCAGTTCGAAAGAACTTTCAGAAATATATTTTTCCAAAGCTTTTTGCATTCCCAACATATGAATTGTGAGAACGATTTAGTTGTTCTCCTAACGCAATTAAAATAGATAAATTGTGTTTATGAAACAAAAGGTAAAATAGATGATGCTGGTCAAGCAATAACCCTGCCTGATTATGCGTATAAATGAAAACATCACGACACAAAATGCGTTTACTTATGTTTGCGTATATTTAATAAATAAAGCGTTACAAAAACATTCATGTGATATGACAAATGTATTCATTTTCCAGGGAATCACACATTGTAGACAAAAAAAATATTTTAAAAAAATATTTTGACAACGGAGGCACTTTTGGATGCTTAAAATCCCCTAGTGAAGAATTTGTCCATTATACTTATAAATTAGAAAATATATTTTTGTCGTTTTTTGATGATGTTTCGGGTAGTGAAGGAACTTCCATTTTTTTTTACCGAAATGAGCTGAATCACTTTAATTCATCCATGTGCAGATTTTCCTACAGTATATATAATTCAGTCATTTATTAGATTAAGGATATTTTATACTTTGAAATATGCAAATCGCAATATAAGAGTTCAAAAAAAACTGAAAAAAATAATCGAAAAATAAAGATTTTGGGCCATTTGTAACATCAGCTGATATTAACAATTTTTCTTATTGTCTGTCGCAGAATAACAATATTTCCGTCATGAATCCATATTGTATTATTTGAATTGTTTCAAAATCATTCAGTCAAAAAGTATGTAGTTCAAAAATAATTGTATAACCACTATTTCTTTTATTGTTTTAAACTACTTAAAGAGTAATATCATATTATTTTTAAGCCTTCACAGTTTTGTATTAACCAATAACCTTAGTAAATATATTAAATATTTATAAAATCTATTGGTGCGCCTAATCTTTTTTGTAAGACAACCCGAATTTACAAATGCATTGGTGCGGGCAGCATAAGTTCGCCAAATCAACGCTGAATCACTGAACTGCCGCTCTTCCGCATCTGTTTGTAATCTGTGATATAGGTACCAACTTAACAAAATAAAGTTGCACTGGTTATATCTGCATTGTGTGAAGCCCCTTTGCATAAAACTCTAGCCGCGCATGTACAAGATTTAAATGTGTGTGAATGTCCAGCCGGTGGTGTTCGAACCTTAAAACAAGCCGTGCATGAATAAGTCTGAGCCTCCAGGAGTACATACTCGACATACTGGAGTTTCTAAAAATAGTATCTCTGTCCACCAGGGTGTAACCAATGTGGAAGGGTCGCTCCACCTCTTGCTAAGCCTGGACGGGGGTCTTTACTGGGTAAATGCGTAACCGCGAAGCCCATAACCAATCAAGCAAGCAAAATAAAGTTGCAGTTCTCTTGAAAACTGCGTTGAGATCATTCTAACCCAAATTCAAAACATGCTTTATTGTTTAAAATACATAGTATTGGTAAACAAAGCTTACTTATCTATAACTAACCCAAATTGCGTACTGCACAAATTCACTAGTTGTCCCCTGAGGCTTCGGCGAGGATGGTTGCAAGTTTATGTCGATTTCACTTACCTTTCAGCGTAAAGAATGGCACGACATTCTTGATTGGTAATTGGAAACGCTACTACACGGTTTATTCAGCAAAAAGCGGTCAATCGTATTAATTGTTAACCCACCTACCCTGCCTGGGAATGGGAGATCGATTCTTTCCGTCACCTAATATGTACAGTACAGTACAGAGCGAAAATGTGAAAAACTTTTGGCACTATAATATCAACTTATATTTTGAATTACGTGTCAAATTTTATTGAAAAACATGTTTTAGCTTAACTTTATAATTGCAAATAACTCGAGGGAGGGAAACATATTTAAAAAATCATCTACCCCTCGAAGGTGTTTTCTTCATATTTTATGCATAAGCGCAGATTAAGAATTTATAGTACCGCCTCATTTTTTGCGATCGCGATAGAGCTCGTCGTATGCAAAAATTTTCCCACAAGGAATTTGCATTCAAAGCTTATCTGAAATCCTATTTTCGCGTCGCGGTAAGAAAAACACCAAAAAGTATGATTTATGCATAACAAGGCCCTTTGACAGACGCCGGCGTCTTTAAAGGCATTATAAAGTAGTGTTCATGAGTTGAATCGTGATCTCTTTGATTCTGCTTCTGGAGCACCGATACGAGTTAGCTCAGCACTAAGATGGGGTGACAAAACTAATCAAAATGCATGGCTTATGCCTTACTTATTGCTTAAGCCAGAATAAAAAGGAATTGGGCTTTTAGCGGTTTCTTTTTCTCATACCCAGTCATTTTTTGTATCGGCTACATATATACAGGGAGAGGGTGTCTCAGAAGTAGAATGCATTATTTCAGGAAGTGCATGGGGGTCATAAAAACACCAGCGTTTATTATGGCATATCATAAGAACACCATTCTTCCACAAGGGTCGGTCCTGGACCCTGTGCCTTTTTTTTGTATGTTAATGAACTTGACTGTTGCTCATTTTTTTCGTACGCAGATGATACATCTGTCGTTATATCAAATAGACCAACAGATATATTGCAAGATGAGGGCAATTGTTTAGTTTTAGATTTAAATAGATAGTTTTCACAGATTCTCCTTTACTTTATTTCATCGCAAACTCATATAATTATATTATAACCAACCTTAGGCGTTGGGTGCCAAATATATAACCTTATTTGCTAATTGCTCATTAGGCTGACTATGTGCCAGGTTTACTCAGCGGATTCAATTTTTTTAAGGCGTGGTTCTAGGTCTTGGCAGTTAGGGTAGGGCGCCACTAATTTTAATAATGATTATTGATGCTTGAAACTAGGATAATCAAATTTAGAAAAATACCCTGTAAAAGAACGTTGAAAAATTTTGAATACACAGACTAGTTATTATTTTGACTGCATTTTACCAATATAAGCATCAAGATTACAAATAACTTATTTATTCAAAAATGTAAACTTATACCAACTCTTTCAATACAATTAATTCTATCTCAAATCAATTTGAGGTTATGATTACGCACCTAAACTAATAAGAACATTCTCTTGCAAGGTATCTCACCTTAATTAAAAATATAATAAACCAAAGCAACAATCAGCAACATAAGATACTACATACTTCTTAAACTATGCCTTATAACCTTCATATTGCCCAAATCTTATTGTATAGGTATAGCTAATATATGCTAGTATAAATGAAATGATTGTTAACCAACCTTAACCTAAATCAATCCCGTGGCAGCGACAATATCAGTAGACCAATAAACAGTCCTCAATAATACCAAATCAATAAAATAACCAGGGATGTAGATATGTACATATACAGCCGTTAAATATCTATCGGTAAACGAATTGATAAGTCTATTCCGATATCAAGGCGACTAATTAAATTAGTAAATTTCAGTTATGTGAAATAAATTACTGCCATGAGCTTTACAGCCACATACAGTAAAAATTAACTCAGTCAGCTATTCGGACACTAGCCAAATGAATTCTCTAACTAACTGAAGGTAAAATTAACTATTTTTTTAAAGGTAAGCTCGATAAACAAGATAGCTAGATCAATAAATGGAACGAGAATTAACGAGAATATAAACGGTAGACGTCAATCAGCCTACAGTTGTTTAATTATAAATTCATTAATTAAAATGATATATAACGATAAGCTATATACGGTAATTAAGGTAAACTAATGCTCGCCTAACTGTATGATCATTAATTAAAATTATATATCATGTTAAAAACATACTATAATTAAGGCAAATGACCTACAATCATTTGATTATATATTCATTAATTAAGATTATATTAGGTTTGTTCTAGCAGCGATTTCAAACGGTTCCAAACCATACGGAGTTTGCGCATAGCGATATAAGCGACGCTTATATCGTTATGCGCAAACTCCGGATAGTTTGAAACCGTTTGAAATCGCTGTTAGAACAAACCTATTATATACTGGTAACCTATATACGGTAATTAAGGCACTTAAATAAATTAAAATCGATTTTACTCGATTCTGGTCGAGTTGTAGACACTGGCGCTTTCTGCGTAGTAGGTCTCACCCTGACAAAAAAAAGGCCTCGGTACGGCTAACTGAGGGCGGGATTAATTAGGTCAGCGTGAATTCTACTTCACAGAAGGAATTCTACCCCATACACAGACTAATTATTATTTTGACTGCAATTTACCAATATAAGCATCAAGATTACAAATAACTTATTTATTTAAAAATGTAAACTTATACCAACTCTTTCAAGACAATTAATTCTATCTCAAATTAATTTGAGGTTATGATTACGCACCTAAACTAATAAGAACATTCTCTTGCAAGGTATCTCACCTTAATTAAAAATATAATAAATCAAAGCAACAATCAGCAACATAAGATACTACTTCTTAAACTATGCCTTATAACCTTCATATTGCCCAAACCTTATTGTATAGGTATAGCTAATATATGCTAGTATAAATGAAATGATTGTTAACCAACCTTAACCTAAATCAATCCCGTGGCAGCGACAAACAGTCCTCAATAATACCAAATCAATAAAATAACCAGGGATGTAGATATGTACATATACAGCCGTTAAATATCTATCGGTAAACGAATTGATAAGTCGATTCCGATATCAAGGCGACAAATTAAATTAGTAAATTTCAGTTATGTGAAATAAATTACTGCCATGAGCTTTACAGCCAAATACAGTAAAAATTAACTCAGTCAGCTATTCGGACACTAGCCAAATGAATTCTCTAACTAACTGAAGATAAAGTTAACTATTTTTTTAAAGGTAAGCTCGATAAACAAGATAGCTAGATCAATAAATGAACGAGAATTAACGAGAATATAAACGGTAGACGTCAATCAGCCTACAGTTGTTTAATTATAAATTCATTAATTAAAATGATATATAACGATAAGCTATATACGGTAATTAAGGTAAACTAATGGTCGCCTAACTGTATGATCATTAATTAAAATTATATATCATGTTAAAAACATACTATAATTAAGGCAAATGACCTACAATCATTTGATTATATATTCATTAATTAAGATTATATATACTGGTAAGCTATATATGGTAATTAAAGCACTTAAATAAATTAAAATCGATTTTACTCGATTCTGGTCGAGTTGTAGACACTGGCGCTTTCTGCGTAGTAGGTCTCACCCTGACAAAAAAAACCTCGGTACGGCTAACTGAGGGCGGGATTAATTAGGTCACCGTGAAATTCTAATTCACAGAAGGAATTCTACCCCATAAAAGGAATACTATCCCACAGAAGGACCTTTTGAAAACGGGTCACCACACTAGTTCATCACACAACGTTTATAGACGATCTGGTTGATAATTTTAGAAAACATTCATTCTACTTAATTTGCTTAATACTGCAACGTCACAATCAGGCGGTAGTTTGATCTGAGGGCAATAGCAATGATACATTCCGATACGGAAAACGGCCTGCTCACCTTGAATGTTGAGAAGAGCTATCAATTTTCTCAAAAAAGAATATATCACCTCTGTCAAGTGGCGCTCCAAACGAATATACCTATCGAGCAGGTTGGTACTCCGGAAGTAAGGTCGCGAGAAGCAAGGTAGCGGGAGTATCGATAACACAAATCGACGAGTATCGCAATTCTGTATTTAATAATACACAACGTTACACACTATTGAGTATTACTGAACTGGGCTCTCTGACATATCTTTTCCATAAAATGAAAGCCTTACCTACGCAAGATCAGCTGCTAAGACATTATTTTATACAAGTAAATTCTAGATTAAGATATGGGGTTTGTTTGTGGGAAAGTTCTTCTTTACTTCTGAAATATTTTTAGTACCGAAAAAAAATACGCTGCGTTTTTGTGGTTTCTGTAAGGTCATCTTGTAGGGAATTATGAAGTAATTTTAAGTTTTTAGCTGTAATATCTTTCTATGTGTTCGAAGAGTGTATGTGTTTATCTAATAATACAAGTAAATGTATTCGTAATGAGTACCATAATGTCATACGCTACGGGGTACAGATTTTCGTGTACCATTTTCTAAGTTAAAATTGTCAAATGATTCTTCAGAGTGTGTGTATTGGTTTAACCTTTTCAATAAAATGCCGGCCGTAGAGTTTAAAAACCATGATACCGTACAATCATTTAAGAAAAGCCTGAAACGCTATTTACTGAATAAGTGGCTTTACGGCATATGTAATTTTTAATTAGGAGGAAAATATATATATTGTTTTATTTAATGACGTTTATATATTTCTTGGATATTTGCGAAAATATTGCGCTTTAGAGAAAAGGAGGAGGAGGAGGAGGGGGGGGGGGGGGTAGATAGTTGACATCCGGTTTTTAGCTTCAGTGTTTAAGCTCTCAGCAGTGCGAATAATCAATTACGTCAATAGACGCTCTCCTCAGACCCAATTGTTTTTAAGATTGTGTGAAGATTATGAAAGCAGACATAAAACACCACTCTCGACACCGAGGTTAAATGGTTATCTCGGGGTAAGACCTTAACAAGCTTATTCGAACTAAGAGCTGAGTTACAAGCTTTCCTTACTGACATTTCTTTTAAATTAAAAGACCTTTTGACCAATGTGACTTGGTTATTCAAACTATCCTGTTTTGCAGATATATTTGGAAAAATTAATGAATTAAATTTATGGTTACAGAGAAAACAGGCTATAGTTTTCAATATGAATGGCAAAATAATTGTCTTTAGAAGAAAATTAAATTTTTGGAGCGTTCGTGTTGGCAAGAGAAGGTTTTTAAAACTTAGTGAGTTCGTTGGCGAAACAGGAGAAATACCAAATGAAATATAAATGAAGAATTGGTCTAATGTCTCCATGATATGCGCTAATTACGGACCTGGACAGTAATTAAGTATTATCGTTAACTTAGGTCT
>MU182544.1:313944-326085 GCA_016904865.1 Pissodes strobi | reverse complement strand
TCATTATTTCGGTTTTATTGTAGGTGAACATCTCACACTACGTTCATTGCAAACGAATCTGATGAATATTGACAGAGTGCAGATATCTACTGATCTGCTAATAAAATCCTATTGAGATGGTCAGAATGTAAGCGTAAGCGTTACTGTGAGGCTTGTATCAGTTCGTTACATCCTGTCACAAGCGAAGCTGTTTTAGATTTGTGGAATGAAGCACTTCAAAAGGTAAGAATCTAGTCAAACTTTTAGATATTGCTATTTTATAAGAGAATCTGTTTTAGATTCCACCAAAAAAATGGAGAAATTATGTTCATCACACAAATGCTATAATACAATTAGCGAGGACTGGAAAAAGGAGAGATGCTTTGGATATAATACCGGTCATTATCAATCTCAATTCTTGTCACTCGGATGATAATGATGAGTATTATTTTAGCGATGAGTGTGCTCATAAGCACAGAGGATGCTATGATCCTTTTCGTAAAACATGATACAAGAACCTTAAATTAAAACATCTCTTTCCATCGATTGTGTGGTATGGTTTTTATAATGAGTGAATTATTGTGTTTTTTATGACGAGTTGAATTATAGTGCTTTATTATCTTTTGTCTTGTCTGTCATTTGTGTCTCCCGATGAGTTTTGTGGCTGACTGATCGATAAATGCCAGTAGTATTTTAATATTGTATTATAGTACTCTGTTTTATTTCTCTCTGTGCTATGTATGGCGCTTTTTCCAGTCTGTTTTTCATTGGTGTTTATTGTAAGTTTGTATAAAGGAAAATAAGACCTGTACTGTTGTTGTATATGAATCATGTTATAGCACACTTTAGGTTATATAAAATGCTTTGTTTTCCATTTCATAAACATTTGGGCGTTCTTTGGAAATAAATTAGCATTGTTTTCGTTTTCTCTCATACTTGAGTTTTATTTTATGGTGTCAATCTACTCTACTTTGTTTAAGTTACTATTGGTTATAACTGAAGTACAACAGACTCAAATAAAATATTATGCTATACCGTCACCCATTTAATATATTTTATACGAGATGTCCTATATTAAAAATAGCATAAATATTAATAAAAGTTTGAACTAAGGCCGTAATGGCGATATTTACAGCTACATAATAAGCAAAACTTGTACAGAAATGAAATAAACTTTTACGAATCTAAGCGTTTGAACCATTGCACTACACAAATAAATTATAAACAAAACTTACTTACCTACATGTATAAAACTAAAGAAAAGCTACATGTTTGAGGCCTTTCAGTTTTATTAACTACAGAACACTGCTATAATGTGAAATGATTAATTAAATGACAAGACAACAAAAACCGTAGCTAACCGAAGAATAAAATTGCAGTCAAATTTAAATATATGTCAGTTTACTGCAATGGTAAATATCTCTTTTTATTAATTTGTTTACTGCACTTTACAGATGCTTACAAGTTCACAATCGTATGACAAATAAAAATGAATTGGTAAAGAAAAGGTCCAAATCACGTTTCAGTTGCATATATCTGATATTAAAAATGCCTTTGTGATTTTTTATACACTATTCTCACGGCCAAGTTTGTTTCACAGTACATTGCTTTTGAATTGAGTTGAATGTTTCTTCAATTAACCACATATCACCTGCATAATTACATAACTTTCCTGGTAGCAAAGATTCCACTTATTATTCGAAATTTCACAGGTTTTAGATGTTTTCATTCACACAAGATAACAAGACCCCTGTATATCTAAGTATTTCTGCTGGAATTTTACTAGAAAACTAGAATATTTCTGTTTGTATTGTGTTGTTAATTTAAGTTCCTATTGCAAACCTCACAAGACTTTTTTCTTCACCTAAAACAAAGTAGATTGCATAAAATTAAAATATTCATATTGGAGATCCAAATATTATCTTACCAGAATGAAAAAAGACATGTTTATCGGTTAGTTTCTTTAAATTAAATCTATGAATCACGAGTTCATGAGCATGACATGTTGTGTTGTTTGTTATTGTTTTGATTTTGAATTCAGCGTCCCATCTAACCTCACATTCGAGATCGACAATAGCCGTCTATTTTACCGACACGAAATGGATCATGCGCGAAGCGTAAGATATGCTCCTCCCAAGACTCTTGTGAATCAATTCAGGACATGCTTCAAAACTGATCTGACGTCAGGATTTATGACGTAACGATCAACGCTCGGTTTACAGACTATACCAATGTTAACGACAACAAATATGCAATGTAACAAATAACCTTGTCTTCATAGATAATTCAGATATTCGCAATAACTATCAAAGTGATTAAAATATGTATTATGTTTGCAGGGATATTTTAAAATCCAATAATATATCCGGTTGCACATTTTATGAAATATGAGTTCATATCACCTTGAGCCTTTGATAGATTCTGTATACCTAAAATATTTGAAATTCAGCTATAACTTTTATTTGAAACACCTTTTCGTAACTATTGTGAATGCTCCAGATCATTGCATTAATTTAATATGATATTCAAATACGTATTGTATTTGAAAGTACACTGAATGATCCAGCAGTACACCTGGCACCACATTTTAAGAAACATGTTTTTATGCTACGCTGAATTTTAAGTATATTCTACATAGTCTGAAACAATTTTAAAATGTGCCTATGAGTTTGACTAGAAACATCTTTTCGTAGTAATTTCAATAAAATTTGTGGCTACCAGATTATATAATCAACAACGCCGAGGTAAAACTTTTATTTGACTACATTGAAATATTCGAACCAAAGGACAATGTTTCACAATTTATGAGAGTACGATGTACCACTTTTCACAGCAATAAATCTTTAATGTAACAATTGCCCTCGATTCCATAAATGCTCTAGATACTTGCAGTATATTTTACGTGTCACTCAAATATTTATTGTTTTTACAATGAGCATTTACCTAAAATATTTGATTTTGCATAGCAGGTATTTCGGTCAACATTATCCCTATAATATATTGAAACTTTGTACTAGACACATATGCCTGTTTCGTAAATTGCACTGGCAGGCATAATTAAAATTTTACTTGCTAGTGTCTGGTGTCTGTCTTTCATGCAATAAATAATACAAAAACGAGGCATTTTGAATTGACAGCCTCTGACGTCAATGTATGTCGGTCAGATGAAACAAAATTAGTTTTTTGCCCTGCAATACGAAGCTGAAGCTGCTGTTTAGAATCTCGCTTGTATGTGCCAGAGTGCCAGGTGTTCACGACGTATTTCTGCAGTGTTTACTAAGCTGACAGTTTACAATTTTATGCAAGGCTTTGCAATATGCTTCGTAAAGCAGTGGCGTTTCAATTATGAATAAATCTGCACTAGCTTTATTCATTTTAAGCAAAAAATTCGTGGAAGCTAGTTGTTCATATTTACTAGTTTTTTGTGACAGATTATCAAAATAAAATAGATTTGTTTATTAATACCTCATTAATTTTTTATTCGGGGACACAAAATATTCAATCAATTTTGAGCAACTTTAGAATTTCAGATAAAACGGTCTATGTACAGTGAATTGAAAATGTATGTTGCACTACTTTTCTGATAGATTTGAATAATAATCATCCATCCATTCGATTTTCTAATTTGAAATGACGCGACGATTCAATTTTTAAACTTTTGAATTAATTTCCGATACGCTTTCATACACTTCATTTAAATAAATCCCTTGGCATAATGAAGATAAATATTCGCATTTAGTTTATTTGATAAAAACCGATTATCGAACTCGAAAAGCAAAAATACTTATTGGCTTGACTGACTTATTATTTCTGTCTCTCGTAAGTTTGTTTGTCCTTACAGCTCGTAGCTAAAAACATCACAAGACAAGCGATCGCCAGTATGGCTTCCGCAAGCACAGATCAACGGGAGATCTCCTGACTTACGTGACCTACCTGTGATCAAAGCCATCTAGAGCTACGGCGAATCTCGTGCAGTGGCTCTCGAAATATCCAAAGCATATGATAGAGTGTGACATGACATATTGTAAAGCAAATTGAAAGCATACGGACTACCATCAGCACTGCTTCTATGTCTTCCCAATTTCTTAAGGAATCATTTTACTGATGGACATCTCTCGGTGGAATTTAAAATCAATGCCGGATTTCCTCAAGGCTGTATATTATCTCCCACACGGTTCTTGCTCTATATCAACGATCTCTTAGACAGGACAAACAATTCTATTTACAGCTTTGCAGCCGACAGCACTCGTACATCATCATTCATGTCGCTGACTCCAATGGCCGCTGCTCGTTCCCAACGCGAGCGAGGTAACCAGATTGCTGCCATTAATGAGGATATGAACAATGTCCAATTTAACACAGGAAAAACTCAAGCAGCTGTCGCGTCGTCTCAAAAAAAAGCAAACACCGCAGGACCTGTCTCTCTAGAATACCGAAGTTGTGTACACCTCGTCAGCTCTTGCTGCTCTATAAGGCCCAGATAAGACCATCTCAAGAATACTGTTCCCATGTGTGAAGCTCGGCACCCAAACACTTGCTCAAAGTATTAGATTCCATACAGAGGAGAGCAGTCCGTCTTGTGGAGGACCCAGAGTTGACTAAAGACCTTGATAGCCTCGAACATCGAAAAATGTGGCGGATCTATTTCTTTACTATCGATACTACTGCTTAAGGTGTTCGAACGAGTTGGCACTTATGATTCCGCACAGAGTTGTGCCAAACAGAAATATCCATCAGACATAAACTGCTTATCAACATACGATTCAGTTGTGGACACCCAGGACGTCGCTGTTGTAGGACTCCTTTGTCTGGAGGACTGCCTTGCTTTGAAATGGTCTTCCGAGAAACGTCTTTCCCGGCAATTACTGCCTACAGCGCTTCAAGTCCAACGTCTACCGTCTTCTTCGCACACGCAGCGCTCGTTGTGTGGTATAGGATTTTTTTGTTGTGCGTGTTCCGAACATTAAAAAAAATACTTAAGAAAATCTGTTGTACCTACCAAGAAGATCAGATTTGTATGAATTAAAGAAATGGAAAAGGAAAAGCCGGGCAAGCGACCCGAAACGAAATGCGAAATCTTCGTTGAGCTCTCAGGTTTGAGGGGATGTTTGGCATATTCATTTGAACTACATTCAATAATAATTATTGTTAATAGGTGGGTTCTTAACATTCTTTAATAATGTGTTGCAATAGTGTAAGTTTCAAAGATGTTGTAAAGTCTCTCTATAATGTCTTTGAATTATAGGCGTTGATGAATTAACAAGGTGTCACAATAGTTATAGATAACGTATATCTCAATAACACAAACCTTTTAATAATAATACCTTCTAAATTTATAAATGGCTATTTCGCACATCCAACCCTAAAATATCGAGTAACTCTCGAATTTTAAATCAAATTATTCTCCACTTGTGGTGAAATATAAAATCTATGTGTCTTCAATTTTCTGCATCTCTATAATTATTCGTTCAATTATTTTGTTAAGGACAAAACTGATTATAACGTATCGGAACCGGTTCAGATCACTAACATAAGTTGAGACTAAGTGAAACTGACCGAAAGTTGATTGGACGACTAACCAAATCTAATAAAATGGATGAATGAATTATTACGTATCGGAACCGGCTCAAATTAGTAAAATAAATTAAGACTAAGTGAAGCTAACCGAAATGTGATTACACGACTAACCGAAACTAACCATATCTAGTAAAGTTGATTATAACGTATCGGAGCCGACTCAAATGACTAAATTAGGTTAAGTTGAACTAACCTAAAGCTGATTCGACGACTAACCAGAACTCACCAAATCTGTTAAAATTGATTATAACGTATCGGAACCGGTTCAAATGACTAAAAAAAGTTGAGACTAAGTGAAACTAGCCGAAAGTTGATTGTACGACTAACCAAAACTAACCAAACCTGTTAAAATTAATTTTAACATATCGGAAGCGGCCCAAATAAGTAAAATATAAGTTGAGACTAAGTGAAACTAACCGAAAGCTGATTAGAAGACTAACCAAATGTATTAAAATTGATTAAAATGTATCGGAACCGACTCAAATGATTAAAGGAAGTTGTTACTAAGTGTTTACAACCACCGTTGATGCTATAAAATATAAAAACGAAGAAACTTGAAGTAATATGTATTTATGTGGTATATTTTGGTAAACTAAGCTTAAATAATCTGCTAAAAGTCATCTTTTACATTAAAATGTGTGGGTGAGGGTGACTTTTTGTATCTCACGACAGACTAGTCGTGTTTTATATCGTTAGATCGGGGAATGAGAGACGAATCGAATGCAAATGTTATTTTGCTTTCTTACAACCGCACATAACGTTATAAATTGTAAAAAACAACGAAACTTAAAGTAATATGCATTTAAGTGGTATATTTGGTAAACTGAACCTACGTAATCTAACCCAAACTAACCCAAATTTATATCAACGATTACTTTCAAGACAATTATGAGTTTTCATGGATCTCAAATTTATAATTCTCAAATTGATAAGTTGCATTCTGCTTCGGCATTTCCAATGTCTCCCCCGGTTGCATATTTGTAAAGGGCTGTGAATTTTTATCTATGGCATATGATGCTATTTTCAGAAGATGCTTTATTTTAAATTTCTTCCAAGGGATATCTAAGTCATATATATTTGCTGAGATTGGCAAATGGGATCTGTAGAAATTTACAGATATACTAGAAACTATAATTGTGGTATTTTTTTGGAGAATTCTCGGTATTTTAAGCCTCTCTTCTTCAAATCCACTTGAGTTAATTTTTCGTGAAAAGGTCCTAAGGTATACTGTCCTTGGTATACTGTCCTAACTGGTGCCTGAAGGGACTAAGACAATTTATTTTTGGTTTCTTTTGATATCTCATATAGGATAGGTATTTCTAGAGAAATATCAGATACCTTCATGGTAGTATGCCTTAAACACGTCGCAAAAAATTCTCGCTAATTTAGCTTATTTTTCATTAGGTCCACTTCGTTTTCTAGACGATAGATGATTATTGCATTTTATGTGGTCGTGTTTTAAAATCTTCTTTATATCTTAAATTTCTGATAGTTCATATGCAAAGATACCTGAGGAAAATGTACAAGATCGACTGTTCATTTTCTTGTCTAAGGAAGATATTGCATTTGCATTAGAAGAGAATTTAATTAAGGCTGCTTGAAATGATCAAAATGTGTGTCGAGCTTCTACAGAAATATCAGAAACCGTCATATTTATTAGTCTTCTCTTGCTTTTAGTCTTTATATTTTTTATGTAACATCAGGATTTTTAGTTATATAGTATAGGTAGGTAAACCTAACGGTAAGAATTTTTTTGTTACTTTCACTGCTCCCTTATTTCAAGAGTACATATTTAAATCTTAGAAAAACTTTAAAAGAAAAATAAAACTTGTGACTGAAGCTAGTAATATGATTTAACTGTTTCTTATTGTTATTTACTCTACTGATATCTCGCATAAATTAGTGCATAGTGCTACTTAGTGTTTTTAGTACTCTCTGATAAAAAAAACTCTGCTCAGTGCTTTTGTGAAACAACTAATAAAACGATACATAATTTTTTTTGTAAAAAATGGATTATAACACTTTGAAAGCAAAACGCATATACATCAAAGGAATGATTACGCGTATTCGAAAATGGGTAACAGACAACATTGATACTGAGTCAAACTTTCAAAACTTACAAGTTAAACATGCTAAGTTACAGAAGTTATTTGATAATTATGATCAAATTCAACTCTCTATTCAATCCCTACCCGATGTTGAAACATTGGACTCAGAAGACAGCGAAACAGTTGAGTCTTCTGTTTTTATTACTCTCGCGCGTTTGCAGGAATGTATGGAGAAATTAACTGTACCTACGTATACAGTTCAAAATTCTTCCTCTAATGCATTACCGAATGCACACAAAGATACATGTTCAACTAAAATGAGATTACCTGAAATAAAGATACAACCATTCACTGGCGAATTTTCTGAGTGGACTGGTTTCATACAACTATTCACAACAATGATTACTGAAAATCAATCTCTTTCTGATGTACAACGCTTGTTGTATTTGCGTAGTTTTGTGCGTGGTGAACCGCTAGAAATAATTAAAAGCCTACCGTCTACAAATGATAGTTTTCATATTGCTCTAGAATTACTGCAGAAAAGATATGAGAATAACTTAACAGTCGTTAACACTCCTTTTACATCTCTATTTGAAGGTGCGTCTGTTGCAAAGGGCACAGCGGAGACACTCAGAAAATTTGTCACAGAACTAAGAAAAAATTTAGAATTGCTAAACAGTTTACATTAAGAGTTTTCGAATTTATGGGAACTTTTGCTGATATACTTATTACAAAAACGCTTAGATTTTCCAACCCTAAAGGCCTATGAGCTTGAGCGAAATTTTGATGAATTGCCAGATCTTGATTCATTTTTAGAATTCCTAGATAAGAGAGCTACAATACTAGAAAATATAAATGCTGTAAATTCAAGTATCAAACATGAAAGAAAGGTCCCAATTAAAGTCGGTTTACATTCGCAAGGTTTCCAAATCAATCACTCAAACATTCGTACGAAACCATCTTGTATTTTTTGTAATAATCATAACTCACATAAGAATTATCAATGTGATAAATTCAAACATTTAAATTTGACTGAAAAAAGAAATTTTGTCAACAAGAAAAGAATTTGTTTCAATTGCTTGGGTACGAAACACACTAGAAACGATTGCCCTTCTAGTGGATGTCGAGCCTGTTCAGGACGTCACCACACTTTACTTCATGACCCCAACTACCGACCATTTGGTGGAAATCCCCTTCCACCACTGCCACAATTAAACAATGATAGAAGTGAAGATAACCGCAATAATAATTATTATGCGACCAGACAAGTACATTACTCTTCACAGAATAGAGAACAGGATCCCGCTTCTCAAAGAAATTCCCGAATACAAAGCGTTCCTCAAGGAAATTTCTCAAATCAGCATATCTCATCTAAGAGAAATCCTTCAAATCAAAATTATGGAAATGCACAAAATTCTCAGGTGCAACCTCCACCTCCAATGCTTAAGAATCAGTCACTACACACCAACAATTTGACTTTATCAACTCTCTCTTCAAGGCCCTCTGTAGTGCTATTGGCAACTGCTGTAGTCACAATTTATGACAACTACGGGAAGCCTCTTAAGGCTAGAACTATATTAGACTCTGCTAGTCAGAATTCATTCTTTACGGAGAATTTAATACAACGTTTAAATTACACTCCATACAATCAACCATTACAAATTAGTGGTATCTCGAAAGGCTCATTGTTGTGTAAAAAAATGGTTAATGTTGTAATTCTTTCTAACACTTATGAAAATCAAAGTATTGAAATATCTTGCGCGATTCTTCCAGTAATTACTTGTAGGCTACCACAAATTTCCATTGACAAAGGGCAATTAAAGATCCCTCATCACTTTAAGCTCAGTGATCCAAATTTCGATACCCCTACCGAAATAGACATGCTGCTGGGGACAGACTTGTACTATGATCTCTGTCTCGATGATAGGTACCGTTTAGGAAAAAATTTGCCAGTTCTAACAAATACTTATCTAGGATGGATAATTGCTGGACCTGCTCCCATTTTACAAACCCAACAAACACAATCAGGACCTCTCTTAAATGACAACTCTGTCAACACATGCACCTTTGAAAATGTGTCTATGCTAACTATAGATACCCCCTATTTAAAGAATATAATGGAAAAGTTTTGGAAATTGGAAGAAATTCCCCAGAAACATCATCTCACCGAAGATGATATACAGGCTGAAAATATCTTCATGTCCACTACGAAAATATTGGAAAATGCTAGTTTCCAAGTAAATCTCCCTTTGAAATTACAACCTGATAGTTTAAGTGACTCAATTTTTATTGCTCAGAAGAGATTCGAAAATCTTGAAAAGAAATTTAAACAAGACCCCCAATATTTCTTGACGTACAAAAATTTCATTGAAGAATACATAGTACATAGCCTTAGGACATGCACAGGTCATTCCTCTAACTCTGAATAATAATAAATCCTTGAAGTACTTTTTCCCACATCATGCCGTGATAAACCAGCATAGTACAACCACAAAATTTCGAGTGCTGTTTGAAGGCTCTTGTAAAACCTCCTCAAAATTGTCAATAAATGATACCATGTACACGGTGATCATTTATAATGTCCACCCCTCTTAACTTTTTTGTTTTTCGCATTAGACAAAAATGTTAAATACAAAAGTTGTGCAGAATAATGTAAGCTATTTGCAGAATACATTTATATATATACAAGGTGTTGCAGAAATGAGTGACAGGTTAAAGTTATATCTTTTTAAATGAAATACCATGTATATTATTAATTTTTTAGAATATCCTAAAAATCCTGAATATTTTTTCTATATCATGTCCTATACCTAGATGTAATAGTATTCGACATATTCGCATTTTAACAAAGCGGTTACATTCAAAAATAAATATTCTAGATTCCAGTTCTTAGATGGCCGTGAATTAGGCAACTACAATACGAGACCACTATTTAAAATGCGAATATGTCGAAACCTATTACATTTAGGTATAGGATATGTTATAGAAAAAATATTCAGAATTCTTAGGAGATCCCAAAAAATTAACAATATACAGGGCGTGTCGTTTAAAAAAATATAACTTTAACCTGTCACTTATTTCCGCAGCACCTTGTATATATATAAATGTATTCTGCAAATCGCTTACATTATTCTGCACAACTTTTGTATCTAACATTTTTATCTAATGCGAAAAACAAAAAAGTTAAGAGGGGGGGACATTATAAATGATCACCGTGTACAAAGGATATCAGGTACAACCTGACCTATACGATATTCTTTGTCGATTTAGAGCCTTTCAATATACTATTACTACAGCTTATTCAATAACCAGCTACTCATCTTGCGGCGGCATCCTTTGATTTGGGAAAGTCAAGTGAAAATTTTAGAAGAGGGCCATGAGTTAATATTTTTCTAAACGTCTGGGCATCTGAATAATAATTTTGACAGTTCGTTTAATTTAAAATACATTGTTTTATCGTCTAAAATCCGTTTGAAAACGATTTTAAATGGCAAAATTGTATAAAAATCCGAAATTTCCGGTCTTTTTAGGGCAATAGCCGTAGCTTCGGGCGAATTTGTCGTAGATTTTGAAGGGAATATTCATTTTAAATTCAGTTCGCTTCGTGTCATTACATTGCCTGAAAAATCACGAGACCGTGAAACTGAACCGCTCAGGGCACTGTCATGATGCGCAGTGCCCGACACTCCAACTTTCCGATTTCGATAGAGATGAATAGCTGGTTATTGAATAAGCTGTGCTATTACTAGTGACATTCAAAAAATGTATAGACAAATTAAAGTCAATCCTGAGCAAGCGTGTCTTCAAAATATTCTCTGGAGAGATGACCCTCAAACACCCATAAAATGCGTAGAACTTCTTACAGTCACCTATGGTACAAATTGTGCACCTTTCCTTGCAACCAGGGTGTTATCCGAAATAGCGTCCAAATATAAAGAAACTTATCCCTTTGCTTCTCAAGCCCTCTTAACCCAATGTTACGTCGATGACGTTTTGTCTGGAGTAGACAAACTCATAGATTTAAAAACTCTTTACGTTCAACTTAACACGCTTTTAAACACTCACGGATTTTCACTGCATAAGTGGTGTTCTAACTCCCAGGAATTTTTATCATTAATATCACAGGGAAAAACAGAAGAATATAATTTAAATTTTAGTGACACACCCAACAAAGTACTAGGGCTTATATGGAATCCTGTTGAAGATTACTTAGGCATATCTGTCCCTTCCAACTCGCTGGTTGGCTCATTTACAAAAAGAAAGATTTTATCGGCCCTAGCCCAAGGTTATGATCCTTTAGGATTAGTAACCCCTGTGACAGTCATTGGTAAACTCATCATCCAAAAACTTTGGTTATGCCGATTGGATTGGGATACAGAAATCACAAATCCAACAAACCCCATTTTTACCCCTGTCAGACTAGGGACCGCCAAAGGAATGAGTCTGAGGCCGATGCTTCGAGTGGAAGCGGCCCTAGGTGGTAGATGCATAAGCCTACTCGCATCGTCCGGTGAAAGACCACCCCACCAGAATTGGG
>MU182544.1:297367-313934 GCA_016904865.1 Pissodes strobi | reverse complement strand
AGCCTATAAGTACTGGCAGCAAAATCAGACCGCTGAAAATCGCAATTATTTTATCGAAGCGAGAAACGAGTGCAAGCGTGTGATCGACGAAACTAAGGACAAACACAATCAAAGGATCAGGAATAAACTTTTGCAATGCCCCAGTGGTTCCAGGAATTTCTGGTCGGTAGCAAAGGCAGTAAGTAACAACTTTACAAAAACGTCTCTCCCACCTTTTACGGACGAACGTGGCATCACGGCGACTACAGCCAAGGAAAAAGCAAACATGCTCGCCAAAATGTTTTCATCGCACTCAACCTTAGACGTGCCCCAAGGCAAGGCTCTCCCCAATAGACCGAACATCAACACTACCATGGCAGAAGTCAAGTTTTCTCACCGTGATATTCGCAAAATCCTTAAAGAACTAGATACGCAAAACGCATCAGGACCGGACGGAATACCTGCCATCGTGCTAAAGAACTGCGCCAACGAACTAACACCCGTTTTTTCCAGGCTTTTTTCTCTTTCTTACGGAAGAGGGATTTACCCGTCCTCTTGGAAGGTCGCTCGAGTGCAGCCTGTTCCAAAAAAAGGCAAGAAAACCACGCCCTCAAACTATCGTCCAATTGCCTTGCTTCCAATAATCTCCAAAGTCATGGAACGTGTAGTCAACCAGCAACTACTCAAGTACCACGAGAGCAACAGAATAATCAGCGATAATCAATACGGCTTTCGCAAAGAGAGATCGACAGGAGATATATTGGCCTATGTCACTCATATATGGAGTAGGGCAATTGAAAACTACGGAGAGTCTCGAGCGATTGCGTTGGATATTTCAAAGGCATTCGACAGAGTTTGGCATGACGGACTGCTCAACAAACTGCCGTCTTTGGGACTGCCCGCCTCTCTCTGCAGCTGGCTGGCCAGTTTCCTCAAGAACCGATCCCTACACGTTGCGGTCGATGGACACATCTCGGACACATTCACCATCAACGCGGGCGTGCCTCAGGGCGCAATACTTTTACCAACTCTGTTCCTCATCTATATTAATGACCTGCTGATCGAAACGAATAATCCTGTTTACAGTTTTGCAGATGACAGTACCCTTGTCTCCCACTTTAGATCAGAAAAACCCTTACCAGCGACTGAGACTCATCACCGCAGACAGGGGCAGATTACAGCAATTAATCAAGACCTGGAGAAGGTTCAAACTTGGGGCGACCGAAATTTGGTCCAGTTCAATGCAGCAAAGACCCAAGCAGCAACGTTTACAAAGAGGGCCAATACAGCGGGTCCTGACATCATTATGGCAGGATCGACCATTCCTTCATCCTCGTCAATCGGGCTGCTGGGTGTCTCGGTCAACAGCAATATATCATGGCATGACCATGTTGCTAACATCGCAAAATCAGCCTCCCAGAAGCTTGGTGCGCTATTTCGCAACAAAAAACTCTATACACCGCAGCAGCTGCTCTTGCTGTACAAAGCGCAAATAAGACCGTGCTTAGAATATTGCTCACATATCGGGGGTGCTGCACCAAAGCATACACTAAAGCTGCTGGATTCCATTCAGAAGAGGGCTGTGCGTCTCGTCGGCGATCCGGAGTTGACGCGGAATCTGGATAGTCTGGGACATCGCAGACATGTGGCCGAGATGTCTCTATTTTACAGATACTTTCACGGCAGATGTTCCCAGGATTTGGCCCGCATAATCCCGCCCCTGGCAACTCCTGTCAGACAGTCCCGACAGACGGCAGGAGCGCACCAGTTCGTCGTACAACTAGAAACACCTAGAACATCGCTTTACCAGAACTCCTTTGTCTGGCGCACTGCATCAATGTGGAACTCACTTCCAGGACATCTGTTTCCCACTAATTACAACCTACAAATATTCAAGAACCGTGTCAATCAACATCTTCGCACACACACCGCTCATCGAGCGCCATAGGATCTCCCTTTAGTGCGTGTGCCACTGCCATAAAAAAAAAAAAAGTTAGTGGACCCAATTCATTGAAAACCTTCATCTCCTTGCCAATTTAAAAATTCCGAATTTCATGGATTTGCTGATACCAGCTCTAAGGCTTATGCCGCATGTGTATACGTACGTACCAGTTTTGAAGATGAAAATATAACAATAAATTTAATATCGTCAAAGTCTCGAGTAGCCCCTCTCAAAAGTGTGTCCCTTCCAAGACTTGAATTATGTGCTATGCCCTTGTTATCTCAATTAATGGACAAACTTCTCAAAATTTTTGAAAACCGTATCATTCCCGACATTGTATATTTATGGTCCGACTCTCAAGCTCTATGTTGGGTCAAATCGCATCCAAGTCAATGGACCACATTCGTAGCAAATCGAGTTGCTCAAATACAAGAACTCACCTCAAGTTTCCAATGGCGACATGTTAAATCTTCTGACAACCCAGCTGACCTCCCCTCTCGAGGAGTTCTTCCCCAAACATTAATACACTGTGATTTATGGTGGCATGGTCCTAGTTATTTACACCTGAAACTGACTTTGCAAAGATGGATCAACACATAAAGCCCGCGAGTGTGCCGAAGAAAGAAAATTCTGTCACATCAACATTGAAAAAGAAGACGATCCTGATATCCTTAGCAAACTATTTGCCCATTTCTCAAAGTTTGAACGTTTGCATCGTTCTGTCGCCTACGTCCTAAGATTTATACACAATTATTTGAAACCAGCACAGAAATACACTGGTGTCTTGTCTGTTGCAGAACTTCATAATTCTCTTTGTTTAATTGTAAAGCTTTTGCAAATAAAACATTTTTCAAAGGAGCGAAATGCCCTTCTCAATAACCAGCTGATAACAAATAAACATATTTTGTCACTAAACCCATTTATAGATAAAAATGGTATAATTCGCGTGGGAGGGCGTCTAAGAAACGCCGATGTAGGGTTTGAACAAAAGCACTCAATGTTATTTCCTTCTCACAACCGTGTCGTTTCAATGATGTTAAGTCAAGAACATATAAGGCTTGGACATGCAGGGCCCCAGACTGTCCTTTCAAATTTTCGATTGAGATTCTGGCCTCTTAATGGACTCAGAGAAACAAAACGTCTAATTAAAAAATGCATGAAATGTTTCCGTTTTAAAGCTGTCCCAGCTCAACAAATCATGTCCGATCTCCCAGAGTCCCGAGTCATCACAACTCGACCTTTTCATAAGGTAGGACTCGATTATGGCGGCCCCTTCTTCATAACGTCTTCAAATCTTCGGAAAACTCCCTTATTTAAATCTTACATTGCAATATTCGTGTGCATGGCCACCAAAGCCATACACGTTGAAGTAGTCACTGATCTCTCAACTGAATGATTCATTTCATCTCTCAGACGATTTATTTCCCCCAGAGGGAACCCTGCTCAAATATTTAGCGATAATGCAACTAATTTCCTCGGTGCAAGCAACCAGTTGAAGGAACTTTACGACATTTTTGAAAAATCTGAAAATTCCCGTATAATTGAAACTTTCGCATCTACCAAAGGAATTGAATTTAAATTTATTCCGCCAAGAAGCCCTCATTGGGGTGACATTTGGGAAAGTGCAATTAAAAGCGCAAAATACCACATAAAAAGACTGGTTGGTGATACCCATATTACTTATGAACAATTTTCTACGATACTATGTCAAATTGAAGCTATCCGTAACTCTAGGCCCTTATGTGCCGTTTCCAATAATCCTAACGACTTACAATCGCTAACGCCAGGACACTTTCTCATTGGTAGTAGTCTTACCTCATTTCCTGACAGAGACTATAAATCAGTACCAGAAAATCGGCTGAAGTACTGGCAAAGATGTTCACAAATCAGACAAAACTTTTGGAAGAGATGGACTGTAGATTATTTCAATCGTCTTTAGACTCGCCCTAAATGGTTAAAACCAGTTTCCGATTTAAAAATCAACGACCTTGTGCTCATAAAAGACGATGACTCACCCCCTCTAAGATGGCCCTTAGGCCGTATTATTTAAACTATGCCAGGTAAAGACGGCAAAGTCCGCGTGGTTAAATTAAAAACTCAGAATGGAATCTTCATTCGCTCCATAGCAAAGGTATGCCCCTTACCAAATCAAGATATAATTGATGAATTTCATAGACATGAAGACAATTAACAATGCATCCCCCGAAACTACTCATTGTCTTCACTCCTAGTATTGTTTACTCATGCTCTTAAGATGACTTCCTCTTGCCCCCCCCCCCTCTTTTTTTTTTCATTTAATTTTTGCTTACCTCATGAAGATTGTATCCTCCGGCGGGCAGTATGTTTGGGAAACACACTACCCAAACAAGATCAAAATGCACTGAATTTACCTCAACTAATATATAAAATTCAAAACACCTTTATCGCCATATTTTAAACCACCCCCTGTACTTACCTAACGCGTTACCCGAGAATCGGGCGTTACTCGGGTGAGACGAAGTCAGAAGTGACAATATAGAAAAAATTCTTCTCGCGACGCGTGTAAAAAGATAGAAAATTACCTCTTGCTCCGGGAAGTATACTATTATTGCTCAATTTACTCATGTATTCTCGTTTGGACGACAACTCCCACAATTAAAAAATGTCTTAATGCGTTGTGAAGATTGAAATAATTTCCAAGTTTGAAGTTGAAGTAAAGTGCCAGCCCGTATAATGCAACAAAAGGGATGATATGTACCTGTAAAACCAGACACGGATGAAGTAGTAATCTTTGTTGACTGTTTCCCAAAGATAACCGGTAAATTAGTCGAATACGAGTGACTGTCTTTGGTGAAATGCGTTCTGGTTTCTATATATAGAAAGCTTATGTAAATATATTGTTAGTAGTAATTGATTTAATGATAAAGCTTTTTAAAGTCAACGTCACTGTCAAGGGTTTATGGATGGAATTAAACATGATATAGATACCTACACAATTTAACATTTATTTCCTTGATTTTGTAAATTTACACCATTCCTAGTTCCTATTCAATTTAGATTAATGTATGAATGAAGCTGAATGTATGTGTAGTTATTTAAGTTAGTAGATAAGAGTTGTAAATATTTCAACCTTAACATTGTTGTTGATTTGTTGACCTTGGCCTTTTTTACGGTCAACAAATAATAAATATTATTATTATATTTACATTTGTGTCTCTTTTACCGGTTTCAGTCATTCAGTCAGATTCTGTTAAATATAACCTAGAACTACGCAGTAAAAAATAACTTGATCCGATTAAAGTAATAAAACTGACAATTTACTAGTAATTAAATAAGAGGTGAATCAGTGCTTATGGTGCTGATCTTAAAAAATAAGATTAGGCATCCAATGTCGAATTAAAGTCATCTCTGACTAGTTTTCTAGACTTGTAGAAACAAGCTAGAACCCTGACTTTAGATGCGTCAAGTTAAATACGGAAATTTAGCTCTGTCCGCTCTAATAGGCATGGCCAATAAATTTAGGGAAAAATATGAAGCAAAATGTGACTTTTACATTTAATACATTCAACAGCATTTATATATCAAGTCCTAGGTTATATGCAAACAAAAATAAAAAAAATTATAGGGTGTGCTATGTCTACGTAATTTGTGTAGTATACAGTAATAGGGGAAATAATCGGAATGATTGCAATATAATTTGAATGTTCTTGCCACAAATGATATAGTTTTGGATATTTTAAACGTTGTCTAAAACATGGCAAATGAGAAAAATGATCGTTTCATATTACATAACCGTGCGTGATGTATTACATGATGGCTGAGTTTCATTCACTACCTAGGAGCAAGTGTGCTGAAGGTGCCTTAAGAAGCTTTAATAATAAAATTGGTAATTTAAAATGTAAGTATATACAGAAAAACAGAAATTTTTTTATCATTATTCGTTCCTAATTTTTGAGAAGGAAATATTTATTCAACCCAAACTTAAGCTATTAACTTAATCATTAAACAACGCCATTGCGTATATGGTACAAACGATGAAGAAACACAACCCTGCTTGTAAGCTTTTGGCTATAGAATGAGTTGTATTGTTATTATTTTCGTTGCTTAGAAAATGCAACTGCATACTACTGCTTTTCGCAAATTTATATTCAAGTTAAGCCACTATAATAAGATGTTTTATTGGAGAGAACGTCGAAAATGCTTCAGACTATAGCTTGGGTAACTATCAAATGAGCGAATTTATTGAGCCATACAATAAACTCGCTGTAGTTTACTTGTCCTCAGTTTTAATCACCGCCTGATGATGCTAACATGGTTAGCATAACGCGCAGTGCGAGTGCAATAATTCTGTTTCGGTATTGTGGATAAAACTCTGTTTTAGTAATAATCCAAGTAAACTTAGGCTTTTACAATTTGAAGCTAAGATTCTATTAACTGGTTTTCATTGGGATCTGGCAACTTTACTACACAAATATTATTATATAATACAAAATAATACAATACTCAGGTTTTACCATTTTAATGAGTCATTTTGTGGTCCAGTACCTGAACGCTAACGTTCGGTAGCTGCTTTTGTTCATGGCAGAAAGGTTCTGTGATGGGTTGGTCAACAAGATCCAATATTTTGTACTAGAAACGTTCCATAACTGAAGAATTGCTCTTACTGGTACGGTCCCAGAGCTGGACAGAATATACCCAATCAAGTGTCACATTCATTTTTTGAAGTGAAAGCTTCCTTAGCACCGTTGGGTGTAATTTGGGACTCGATAAAACCACACTAAAAAGAGACCAACAGGCGTAGGTTATATCTATAGGATGTAGCCTACGAGAGAATGGGGTAAAATATACAGTTATTACATGTTTGTTAAAAGTCCGATCATTGATGTTCAACTTTGTCGAGCGTGGTTAGTACTTGAATGGGTAACCGCTTGAGAACACCACGTGCTGTTGTCATTTTGAGTTTAGTTTTATGAAGGTTTCACTTCTACCGCGTGCGAACTGCATATATAATTTTTTTATTTGATACTGCGTTCTTCTCGTTACTTTTTGATGTGTATCTATAGTTTTTGACGTGTATCTATAGAGTCAAGAGTCATATCCAGATATGTCCCTAAGCCACCAGAAGCTATGTGAGCATTCTGTCAGGTAGATGTTTATTATGTTCATGGATGGCGCATGGCGTTGACATGAGCTGATTTGCTCTTACTCAGATTGACCTGACATTTCTTAGTTCAGCTTCCACTCGAGTTAAGAGATGTGTGGAGCTCTACAACAGCTTCATCATTGTCTTTTCCTATATGTATAATTACAACATCATTATCGATAGTAGCCATTATATTATTCTCATAGTTAGGGATATCACTGGAATATGGAATATAACGTACTTCATCCAGTA
Source organism: Pissodes strobi (assembly GCA_016904865.1). Taxonomy (NCBI): domain Eukaryota; kingdom Metazoa; phylum Arthropoda; class Insecta; order Coleoptera; family Curculionidae; genus Pissodes; species Pissodes strobi. The sequence continues at coordinate 306,639 of MU182544.1, read as the reverse complement.
TACTATCCTGTGGTACACCTGTCATAAGTTCTGTTAAATATGATGAATATTACTTTGGGAGCTCGGAATATTGACTTGATAGGAGCATGTTCAGCTTGTTAAATAGGCCTGTATGCTATACTTTGTGAAAAGCCTGTGCGAGCTCCAGAAAATGGTGAAACAAACTTTTTCTATTTTGGTATCATAAAGAAGTCTTTTCGATACGCAAAGTAGTGTCGAAAAGAAGCTCTTTTCGACACTACTTTTGTTGACTGATTACTATGATATTAACAAAATTGTTCAATGCCAAGGCTCACTAGCAAAAGTTTCGACACCGTTTTGAATGGGATTCCTAATAATACAGACGTCAAAAGTGACAAGATGGACGTCCTTGAATAAATTAAAGTTTTTCATTAAAAAACGTGCAAAATAGAAAAAAATAGTATAAAATACACGTTTTAAAAGACATTTAGCGCACTCGCACGTTAGGAAACTCCCCGCAGGCGGGTCGTTTCCTAATTTCGTGCTATTGCGATAAAATATGGTCTTTTTTAAAAGTAGTATCTTAATATACTATTCTTTTCTATCAATGACTTCTCAATCATCTAAACTAATATCCTTTTCTACTATTGTCGGCTTTAGGCAAACCGCATAGCGAAGAAAATTCATATGGAAATTTTTTTGGTGTCAGGTATATAATGACCTGGAAACTTGTGTGGAAACTTTCCACATCTCGGGAACATATTTCAATACATAATAGTATATTATAAAATAAGTGTGGTAAGTATGTTATTACCGCACGCGAGTGAAAATTGCTAACCAAGTCGGTGAGGCGAGGTTTGCAATCACTCGAGGGCGGTAATAACTTTCCACACGTATTATATACAATACTTTATCTACGCCCCGTGCATAGGGTCATCACATCAGTCATGAGATTTAAAATTAGAAAAAAAAACAGGTATTCGATCATCGAATTCAATGAAGCCACCATAAATTGTCAAATTCACGTCAATTGTTACCTTCTGTTTTTATAGGGTTTTTATAATAAATGTGACACACAGTAAACAGTAAACGTCAGTCGAAGCAAGAATATTCTCCAAAAAATGGATTCCGATTCCGACAGTGAAATCAAAAAGCTGGTAAAGGACGCAACAAATGATTTACTACCCCAGAAGTCTGGAGCCCGCTACGACAAAGAGTATGAAATGTTTTCAAAATGGTGTTCCGCAATAGTATATTGTGCAACAAGTGCTGAAAATAAGACTTTTCACACGAATGAGACAGTTTGGTGACACGAGCCGTAGGCGAGTGTCATAAAGTCTCATGAGTGTGAAAAGTCTTTTCAGCACGTGTAGCACACTATACTTTTCCTACGACTGCTACACTGGGAGTGTGGTATAGAAATGACATGTTATATCGGAAACTTTTGTATTATTGATTTATCAGAAAATGTTATTTCTAATGAAAGAAGCTACGTGAGTAAGAGATCCTTGCTAAACTATAACTAGGGGCACAGTCCTAAAATGGGGCCACCGGTGTGGCGTCCCTATTTTCCAAATATTTTGAAAAGGGGCTCCGGGGGCGAAGCCCTAAAATGAGGCCCTAGGGGCGAAACCCTAGAATGGGGCCTCTGGTACGGGGGTCCAATTTTTTACACATTTAGGAATGGGTCCCCCGGGGGCGAAGCCCTGAAATTGAGCCCCAAGCCTTAAAAGAGAGCCCCTGGTATGAGAGTCCCATTTTTTACAGTTTTGCAAAAAATGGCTCCTGGGGAGTGAAGCCCTAAAAATGGGCCCCCTTTTTTAGAGATCTGGGAATGGGACCTCTGAAGGGGAAGCTCCAAAACGGAGACGAAGCCCTTTAATCTAAATGCCCGAATAAGCGTGTATACTTTGCACACGCCGTGTGCAAAGTATACTTTTCACACGATGTTTGAAATGTCCAGGTTTCAAGAGCAGTTGTTAGTGCGTTTTTGTCTATTTTCAGGGCAGTCGTAGAAAAAAAATTTAAAGACATTGACGAGGATGTTCTAATTGCATATTTTGTGGATAATTTCAAGGATAAAAAATCGCCTTCATTATGGTGTTATTACTCTATGTTGAAATCGACTTTGTCTGTGAAGAGAAATATAATGATTGACAAATTCCCGAGGTTATTAGTGTTTCTTAAAAGGAATCCGTTTGATACAAGGCCAAGAAATCCAGCGTATTCAGAAAAGAAGAAATCGATAAGTTCCTTGCTGAAACATCAGATTATGAATTTTTACCGCTAAAGGTAGGAATTTTGAAGTTTTAACATTCAAAATACTTTTATTAATGTTATGTTTTATTATAATATAGGTTGTTCTCGTCGTTGGAATTGCCGGAGCATGTCGCAGAGAGGAACTGACCAAAATGACTGTGAATGACATCGAAGAGCAAGGCGAGATTATTGTTATAAGTATTCCGGATTCCAAAACACACACTTCCAGGAAATTCGTGCTTTATGGTCGAGACCAGGAATATTTAAAGAAATACCTGAAGCTGAGGCCCCCTCTGGTGGCAAGCAATAGGCTATTTCTATATTACAAAAAAGGCAAGTGCACCTCACAAGTTGTTGGGATCAATACTATCGGAAAAGTGCCTAGTCAAATAGCATTATTCCTAAAATTGCCAAATCCTGAATCATATACAGGTCATTGCTTCAGGAGGTCCTCGGCAACTCTTCTAGCAGATGCAGGTGGGGACCTCGTGACCTCAAAACGTCACGGTGGATGGAAGTCATCCACCGTAGCAGAAGGGTATGTCGAGGAATCGATCGGAAATAAAATTGCGATTGCAAAAAAATTACTGGAATGGATAATATGATCCAGGAATCAACAGCAGGCTGCTCAAAATCAACGGTGACATCTGTAATCAAAGAGTATTCCACTTTGGGCGAGATTCCTTTTATTAAAATAGAAAATATGTTTACTTCTTCTATTATTATAAATGTTAATAAGTAATATTTTTCTATTTTATTAGGTATAAATTTAATATAAATATAATAAATGTTAATAAGTAATATTTCCCTATTTTATTAAAATAAATGTGAAATGTGAAGAATATATGTTGCTTCGACTGACGTTTATACTAGTAATAGTACCTATTCCTTTGTATTACAGCAATGCGTGCGGTAATGTTTCCGCACGCAAAAGCGTGTTGTAATGTATACATTACCGCACGGGCGTAGATAAAAGACATTAATGAAATCTGATTACTGAGTTTTATAATAATTATTTGCAAGCTATTTTAAAACATCTCCAGTATTCAAGTTGAAGCCGGGTGCTTTTTTGGATGATTGCTTGTTTTACTCTCATCTAGGACCCCTTGTGGAGAACTAGATGCAATGTCAGCATCATTTTGCTCTGCTGGAAATGCATGTGTTTCTGCTAACCTGGTGGTTTTCAAATATTGATTCGAGCTAATCTGTCATTTGCATTTCTAATTGGCGGACTTTGTAAGATAGCCCCTTTCAATCATTTGGTGGCTTTCTAGGGTAAATAATCTGTTTTGATATGTTCTATTATCGTTAGTTAATTTAATTAATTAACCACCAGTTTTGTCCGTTTATAGGGCGTTGAATTTAACCCTTCAAGTACTGAGTTGCATTATTCAAAGCTCGTTTATTAGCTGAAGCCCTTTGTTCTGCAGGTAACCTTAGCAGTCTTTTCACAAGCTTTTTGTTGAATATTTATCATAAAAAATAGTTTAGTCATCCCTTAGTGGAACCAATAGATCAATCCATTACTCATGTTTGGATTTAAATCTTTACTGATCTTTTATTTTGATCAATAGGCTAGGTAAGTAGTATAGTGTTGCGACTACCACATATGTTCTTGCTCTGATATTAATAGGTATATCATAAATCTGTTTAGATTAGTAAAGCAATTATTTAATTATGTTGGGGTTTGGAACCTTCGGTAAAATGCACTGAAGCGGAGTTTTATCCACAATACCGAAACAGAAATTTTGCACTCGACGCGCGTTTCGCCAACCATGTTAGCATTATCAGGAGATGATTAAATTGAGTTTTGCTGATGGTGCTAACATGGCGCGAAACGCGGGTCGGGTGTAAAAATTCTGTTTCGATATTGTGGATAAAACTCTGTTTCAGTGCATTTATTTAATGATGCAAAATAATTTTTTATATTAATGACACATAGAAGAATATCGTCAATTGTAAGCATTCCATGAAATTTGTCCGAATTTAGCGATAATTCCATGACATTATAGTGACGATGTTATGGGGAAAATAATAATGTTCTTTCAAGATTTTATCACTACCACTAACCCAACATAGCATACATACCTTTGCTTTTTTCCTTGGGAATATGGGAAGTGCTCAACATGAGCATTACCAAAGAATATTATAGTACACAATAGAAAACTCATCCCATGTTAAAAATTTGTATGACCTATGGAAGCAGACTTTTCGAGCCTGCTTCCATCGAGCGAGTCTCGCCGTAAAAGCGACCGCGTGCCCGGCCACGTTGCCAAATTTGTGCGGTTGAAATTTGCCCGGCGCGGCGTCAAATATAATAGATAATTCTACTAGGAAAATATTTGTTGGTCGTGTCGTGTTCGTGTTGTCACGCAGCACGCAGTAGCGACTTGAGTTACAAGCGTGCAGGAGTATGCGAAAAGCAGCTTTTCATTTACGTATACCTAAAATAATTATTATTGAGATTTTAAATTCTAATCTAGGTATGGCTTCAAATGCTGGCCATTTATGCCAATATTTAACATTTTACCACTGTATAATATTATGATTGACAATGGGTGATATGCAAAAAAATTTTGGCAAATGCTTTTACTTAATTTTTTTGAAATAAACATACAAATTACGAACATCCAACAAGGATACGTAAAGAGCAAAAGCAAATGCTTTATTTTATTCATTATTGTCAAAGATTTAGAAATAAAGGTTATTTTTGTTCAACAATAATTATAGACATCGTTGCCAAACCAAACAACGTCATCTTAAAGTTAAGGTAAATTCGAACCTAACAACTATTACCTGTACCAGCGAATATTAACTATGACAAGAAGGCCCACTTAATGGCAAGAGAGCGCTACAAAGGAATCGTCTTCGTTGCCTGGTAACGTTCGACGAACTTCGCCGCACACAGGTTGAATTTAAATAAAAGCTGGCCATAAACGATATTTTCGTTTGCGGTATATTTAATCAAATTTATAACGAAATTATTTATAGCACTCTAATACTCTATTTGGCTTTGTAAAAACACAATTGATATCTTCTGAATTGTTTGCAGCGCCCTGTCAAACTTACGTTATGGTTTTTTTTATTATTATCACCAAATAAATATTTTGATAAAGTTTGTATTCAACTGGCTGTTTCAAAAATCTGTTAACGTTTTTAATTAGTTATTATTGATAACAATACTCAAGGTATGTAATAACTAATATTGAAAAGATTTTGATTTTGTGTTAATGATTTCACCATATTTCCGAATACTAATATTCTGACAAAAGACATCAAAAAGAACATGTTGCTCGAATTTGCCCCATCTTTTAATATTCAATTAAATTTTGGCGTTTTGGGTGATTTTAAAATTGGTTAAAGGTTTCGCACAATATTTTTACTGTATATTTCATTCCTATTTTGTAATACAAAACAACTAAAAAATAGCAATATTATCTTATATCGAATATTGACTCAACTGTAGAATTTAGGCGTGAAAATTAATCTGACAAAAGAAAAGGATGAGTTGTCTATGGCCGCCGCGTCAAAGGTCGCCTGATTGTTTTATTTGTATCATGGCCTGCCGATATTCTGCTAGTGTTCGCGCGGGGAGTGATCCTTTTTATCATATAGTTTTGCCCAAATACATAATAAAAAGATAAAGACTGATGTACTATACTGCTAACGTGCGAACACTCCGTTGTCAGTTATGTGTTGTGTTATACCTAATTGTGCAACAACTGAAGCCAGATTATCAGAAAATGGCGCGTCGAAATGATCCCTTATTGGCTAAGTTTGTAACGTGAGCAGTTTTCCCTGCTGCTGTCTTGTTTGAGCATTTACGTTTCTCTGTTTTTTTTTGCTTCATATGTTGTACTGAAAGTATTTTCAAATGTCATTTAAATTACCCACGCAACGCATTATTAAATTGGAATTTTAAAAGCTATATCTGTTGTAAATTTATCGGTACGGGTGGGCAAGAAATTGGATAATCGATTAAACGCTTAATATTTTAGCAAATAACTGAATAATCGATTATCGATATTTTCTGAAATATTAATCGATAAGTCGATTAATCGGTAATATCTTAAAAGTAAATCGAATAATCGATTATTGTCGCCCACCCCTAATCCCATAATATTGTAGTAAGTGAAACTGAAGCTGAAATTTAGGTAGAATATTATTGGTGATGCTATTATGAAAAGAGGTAATAAATAATTTGGCTGAATCAGCAGAAAAAAAAATTATAATTTAGTTTTAATTTGTAAACATGACTTTGATATTACCTTGGGATAGTATATAATCAAGTGTTTTTGAACAACAGCTGCACTGATGCTTCTATATTTTTTACTAGTTTCGTCCCTATTAGATTAATTTTTAAAAATAACGATAACTCTGAAATACATGTATGGGCAGGCCCTCATCAACGCGTTTCTGTCGTCCGCTTAACATTCATTTTGCTCGTAAGACTCCTGAATTAACCGTTGCAAAATCAAAATTTGGATCATCGAATTAAAAATTTAAAACCCTTTTTTACCACGAAGGAGCCCTTAATTTTCAAAATCATATTTTAGAACGATTTAAGAACATACAAATGATCTTTATACATGATTTTTATCGTCAGTGATAATTGATACTCCCTATATATAAATATAGATGATGAGCAAAAAATTCAACAATTATTTGTCTAAAACACGATATATTAAACGTGTAATACTTAATTACTTTTATATCTTATTTCTGGTAAACCTTATTATGGCCAGCTTTCCTAGAAATTCGACCAGTGTGCGCCGGGTCCAAAGGTCACATGCCAGTATCATGCTAGTTTTCGCGCGGGGAAGGAGACATACCGTTGACGTGCCGCCGCGTATAGAGTGAATCTTCTTATCGTAGTTGTTATTCGCTGCCTGTACTATTACATTTTCATTGGCTAGATGTGAACAAATAATTTATTATGGGTGCTAAGTTATTTACGCGCATCATTGTAAAAATTATATAATTTGGCGATTTCAGGTTGGCCAACACATTTTATTTCATGACACACTGAGGAGGACTTTAATATGTGAACGGAATACACAAGGTGTCCGGGAAAATGTGAGAAATCTCCCGGGTTCAAATAGTACACGAAAAAATAACGTGACAACTGACAAGTTTCTATATTTTTTCCCCTTCCTACGGAGGTATGGGCCCCTAAAGGACGCCGCTGAAAATCGTTTTATCTTGAATAACCTCCAAAGTACTTGACATTAATTAATAAAAATTTAGTATAAAGGTCACTTGTAAGAACTCCTTAAAATAGTTGCAACATATTTAGCTTCTTTGGTTTACCAGGGGCGGACAAAATTTAACATCCTAGTGCTTATTTTTTTTAACACCCTGTTTGATAAAGACCCAAAAAAATGTGTGGATAGCTTGAACTTTAAGCTATAAAAAAGTATTCCCGTTCAAGAGCGATAAATATAAACCGTTTTTGAGTTTTTATCCAAAAAAAATAAGAAATCCGAAGAAATCAGTCGATTTTCTTAATAAAAAATAAAGCAATAATTTCTTTATAATTTTTTTACTCGTAAACGGATTTATCGATATTGAACAAGAATACTGTTTCTATAGCTTAAGGTTCATGCTACTCACAAATATTTTTTTGGTCGTTATCATACAGGGTGTTAAGAATATACGCATTAAGCTGTAAACCTGAGTCAGCCCTGGTAAATTAAAAAAGCTAAATATCTTTTAAGAGCTCTATTTTAAGGGGTCCCTACTAGTGTTATCATATTAAATTTTTATTAACTTACCTACATCAAGTACTTTAAAAGTTATTCATGAAAAACCTAAAACCAGCGGCGTCCTTTGGGAGGCCATATCTCCGTAGGAAAAAAATTATAGAAACTTGTCATGTAATTTTTTCGTGTTCTATCTGAACCCGCGAGATTTTCCAGATTTTCCAAGACACCCTAACTATTTTTTAGACCCCAGTGAAATCTTTCTTTATGTTGGTAATATTCGGTGATTAAACGCGAGTGTAATTCATTAAGTTTAATGTTATTAAAAAAGTACCATATATTGACTGCTTAATTTCTTCTATTTCTGCCCTACAACAATGTAGTTTCCAATCTTGGTCGTTCCCATATAAATTTTTTACTTATTAACATTATCACAATATTACATTTAATTCCTTGGCATTTCACACAGACATGACTGACAATGACAAAAGGTAAATTAGGGTAAAATGTGGGTAAAATGTACGAAATGCCTTTTAATGCTATTTTTTTGCTTCACCAGTAACACAGGGTGATTCCTTACCAAAAAAATCGTAAATGCAAAAGTTGCATTATTTTACCTTTACTGTCTTTTAAGCTCCTTGAAAAAAACAAGTGAGTATCGGAAAGCAGCGAAACAAAAGCAACATGGGTTTTCTCTAATGGACTACCCTGTATATTTTACGCTAAAAAGAAAAACTTTTCCTCCTGGCTTCAAAATAGTATATTCTGTAACTAGGAGGAAAAGCGAAACATTCCTGGACGGACGACTGTGGTAATTGCTGGACGAGGCGCCGCCTAGGCCAGCGACACAGGAGTTCAGGAATGTACTTTTCCTACTAGTTGCACATGCTACTTTTTATCCGATTGAATTAGAATACGTACTTATAAAAATAGAGCCAAATATTACTCTAAATAAAAACGGTGTTTTAAATTTAAACTCAACATAATATGTTTTGAATCGAGCGAGCTTGAAGTTTATTACGTAACTACGCAAACTACAGCTAAATGTTACTTTTGATAGACGTCAGATCTGACAAACAAGGCGTGTGAATAGGACATAAATGTTACATTCCCGTCCTTGGACGGAAATGTTATATTCCCGGACAGTTATTTTCTATTCCTGCATGTACAGTTATTGCATGTTGCCAAGCAACGAATACAATATACTGGAATCAAGACTTTTACGGTGAGAATACATATCGGAAAGGTGTCGTTTTTCGTCCGATCGGATAAAAATATATAATATGTTGACATTCAGAGTAGATGCTTCAGAAATATTCAAGTTTGAAACTCACATAATTGCAAATGGCT
>MU182544.1:278365-295388 GCA_016904865.1 Pissodes strobi | reverse complement strand
TAATTTTACAATGTATCCGGACCAAAAAACGTATGCAAATTTAATGCACGATACAATTTAAATTTAAAATTTGGCCCCCCTTCTACTGAATACGGGTCTGTTCCAGCTCAAAAATACTATAATAATTTTACAATGTATTCGGACCAAAAAACTTATGCAAATTTAATGCTCGATACAATTTAGATTTAAAATTTGGCCCCCCCCCTTCTCCTGAATACAGGTCTGTTCCAGCTCAAAAATACTATAACGATTTTACAATGTATCCGGACCAAAAAACTTATGCAAATTTAATGCTCGATACAATTTAAATTTAAAATTTGACCCCATTTCTCCTGAATACGGGTCTGTTCCAGCTCAAAAATACTATAACAATTTTACAATGTCTCCGAACCTAAAAACGTATGCAAATTTTCAGCATGATACGACAATTTAAATTCAAAATTCTCCGTACCAGCATAAAAACACGATAATTTTGTATTTTTATCCAAACTAAATACGTACGCAAAATTTCAGCCCCATCGGTTTGGGATAACTGTTTTAAAAGTATGTGTGTAAATTGTGACAACTTGCCTTGGAAAATGCGAAATAATAAAATAATATTGAGTCGGTATAAGTGGGGACATTTGGCAACACTGCGTCGCGTTCCGGCCGGCGACACGAGGGTTACCGCATATTATATTCGTTTTACGGGGGCATTGATGTCTCCGTACCGATTCACAGATTGCCATTTGAATAAGCCATCTATTCGTAGTAGAATTTTCTTTGGCATTATCCACAACTGCCACCAACTTTCCATGAAATCCAATGCCAAAATAACACGGCTGAGCATCTTCGTGTAAAAGTTTGAGGGTGTTTTCTAATCGCTCCGAATGATACGGCGCTTTATTGAAGTTAACAACATATTTTCTAGATGGTTGTAACAGGATTTTCATATTAATTTTAAAAAGGCAAGGATTTTAATTAGAGCGAACCTAACACCGGAAAGTAATGTGTTCAATACCCGGCTCTAAGTGTAGAGTTCGTGAGCTCCACCAATTCTGCCATGCTAAACTGGAGAAGCTCTGCTGGTGTTATGCGGGGTTGTTAGGCACGTTTTATTAAACAAGAAAACACAATCTTAACTTGCGGTTCGATCTATTGGCTCCTAGTGTTTTTACATTTAAATCAGCAACTATCTTACAGTAAAACTTAAAAAAGCAAAGGAATGCCCACAAAAGAACTATTAGGTAATTAATGAATGCAGTAATAATAATATTTTCAGTTAATAACGAAAATCACAATAACTAAACCAATCGACCGGAAAATAAATGAATTAATAAAATTAATCAAAGCTACCTTAAAGATCGGCCAACAATGCTAGATTTATGTTAAAATAATTCGAACGATTATATCAAAAAGATTAATAAAATTAATAAGACAAAAGTATTAATAAAATTAATAAGGCTATCTTAAAGCTCGATCAACAATGCTAAATTCATAATAAAAAAATTCACAGTCCTTTGCAAAGATGCAACCGGGGGGACATTGAAAATAATAATAAAAACGCAAAATCCTGATTTATGTTGAAATTGAAATAGTTTCTAAAAGCAGAGTTTAAAGAAGTAAAAATACAAACACGAGAGTTTAAAATATATATAATTAAAGAAATGCATTTTTAACAATAATATTAAACATTATCATAATTAAAACAAAAATAAATAAAAAAAGTGCAGATATGAAGACCTAAAAAGTTACCCTTAACTTAAAGATAGGAAAATCGAAGAATATATAATTAGCCATAACGTTACTGTAATATTTTTAACCCATTCGTTTTAGCCCGTTTTGGTTCTTTTGGTCATTTTTATTTACTTTTGATTAGTCGTTCAATCAACTTTCCATTAGTTTCAGTTAGTTCCAATTTATTTTAGTCATTTGAACCGACTCCAATACGTTATAATCAAATTTAATATTTTTGGTTAGTTTTGGTTAGTCGCAAAAATTCCGTTCGTTTTGGTTAGTTTATGACTTACTTTAATTGTTGCAACCTATTCCGATACATTTTAGCTCATTTTGGTGCTTTTGGTTACTTGTGAGTAATGTTGGTTTGTCATTCAAACAGCTTTCGGTTAGCTTTAGTTAGGTTTAAATTATTTTAGTAATTTGAACCGGTTCTCATACGTTATAACCAATTTTAATGTTTTTGGTTAATTTTAGTTAGTCGGCAAAAGTCGGTTAATTTAAGCTCGTTTTAAATTACCTTAATATTTTTAATCTGTTCCGATATGTTTTAGCATATTTTGGTGCTTTGGTTACTCTTGGTTAGTCGATCACTCAACTTTCAGCTTATTTCAGTAATTTTTAATTAATCTTAGTCATTTCAACCGTTTTCCGTTCGTTATAACCGATTTTACTGATTTTGGATATTTTTGGTTAGTCACCAAAATAAGGTTAATTCGAATTAGTTTTAACTTACTTCACTATTTTTGATCTATTTCGATACGTTTTAGCCCGTTTTGGTGTTTTTATTTACTTTTGTTTAGTTTTGATTAGTTATTCAATCAATTTTCGGTTACTTTCAGTAAGATCCAATTTATTTGAGGCATTTAAACTGCTTCTGATGCGTTATAACCAATTTAAACGTTTTTGATTAATTTTTGTTAGTCGCAAAAATTCGGTTAATTTGGGTTAGTTACTTATTTTAATATTTTTAATCTGTTCCGATACGTTTTAGCCCTTTTTGCTGTATTTGGTTACTTTTGATTAGTTTTGGTTAAACAATCAATCAGCTCTTGGTTAGTTTAGTTAGTTTCAATTTATTTTAGTCATTTGAACCGGATCCGATACATTTTAACCAATTTTAATGTTATTGGTTATCTTTAGTTAGTCACCAAAATTGGGTTAGTTTAAGTTAGTTTCAAATTACCTTACCATTTTTAATCTGCTTGTTGTTTTAGCTCTTTTGGTGTCGTTGGTTACTTTTGGTTAGCCGTTCAATCAAATTTCGGTTAATTTCAGTTAGAATTAATTTATTTTAATCATTTCAACCGGTTTCGATACGTTATAACCAATTTTAGTGTTTTTTGTTACTTTAGGTTAGTCACCAAAATTCAGTTAATTTGGGATAGTTATAGCTTACTTCAATATTTTTAATCTATTTTGATGCGTTTTAGACCGTTTTGTTGATCTTAGTTACTATTAGTTAGTTTTGGTTAGTCGTTCAATCAACGTTCGGTAAAGGTCAGTTAGTTTTAATGTTATTTAGTCATTTGAACCGGTTCCGGGTTCCGGTACGTTATAAGCAATTTTAATGTTTTTAGTTAGTTTTCGTTAGTCGCCAAAATTCGATTAATTTGGGTTAGTTTTTACTTACTTCAATATTTTAAATTTATTTCGATAAGTTTTAGCCCGTTTTAGTGTTTTTAGTTACTTTTGGTTAGTTTTTGGTTAGTCTTGCAATCATCTTTCGGTTACTTTCAGTTAGTTCCAATTTATTTTAATCATTTGAACCGATTCCAAAACGTTATAAGCAATTTTAATGTTTTTGGTTGGTTTTGGTTAGTCACCAAAATTCGGTTAATTGGTGTTAGTTTTAATTACTTCAATATTTTACATCTATTTCGATATGCTTTAGCCCGTTTTAGTGCTTTTAGTTACTTTTGGTTAATCATTCAATCATCTTTCGGTTACTTTCAGTTAGTTCCAATTTATTTTAGTCATTTGAACCGGTACCGATACGTTATAAGCAATTTTAATGTTTTTGGTTAGTTTTAGTTAGTCACCAAAATTCGGTTAATTTGGGTTAGTTTTAACTTACTTCAATATTTTTAAACTATTTCGATGCGTTTTAGCCCGTTTTGATGATTTTAGTTACTATTGGTTAGTGTTGGTTAGTCGATCAATCGACTTTCGGTAAAGGTTACTTAGATTTAGTGTTATTTAGTCATTTCAAGCGTATCCGGTACGTTATATGCAATTTTAATATTTTTGGTTAGTTTTGGTTAGCCACCAAAATTCGGTTAATTTGGGTTAGCTTTAAATTACTTCAATATATTTAATCTATTTCGATAAATTTTAGCCCGTTTTGGTGCTTTTGGATACTTTCGGTTAGTTAGTCGTTCAATGAACTTTCGGTTACATTCAGATAGTTTTAATATATTTTAGTTATTTGAACCGGTTCTGGTACGTTATAAGCAATTTTGGAGTTTTTGGTTAGTTTTAGTTAGTGACCGAAATTCGGTTAATTTGGGTTAGTTTTAACTTGCTTCAATATTTTTAATCTATTTCGATACGTATTAGCCCGTTTTGGTGCTTTTAGTTACTTTTGGCCAGTCATTCAATCATCTTTCGGTTACTTTCAGTTAGTTCCAATTTATTTTAGTCATTTGAACCGGTCACGATACGTTGTAAGCAATTTGAATGTTTTTGGTTAATTTTGGTTAGTCACCAAAATTCGGTTAATTTGAGTTAGTTTAAACTTACTTCAATTTTTTTTAATCTATTTCAAAACGTTTTAGCCCGTTTTGGTGCTTTTGGCTAGTTTTGGTTAGTCGTTCAAATAAACTTTTGGTTACTTGGTTTTAGTTAGTTCCAATTTTTTTAGTCATTTGAACCGATTCCGATACGTTATAATCAAATTTAAGTTTAAATAAACAAAGTAACACAATCTCTCACGCGTATGATATGTGGCAACTGTAGCATGCACTTTTTCACGACTTGAGGCCCTATACTAGGATAACAGAAACATTTTCAATATTATAATCGGAACGATACCACGTTAGATACGAAGGTCCGCTGCGGAAAAGGCTGCATGCTCAACATTTGGAGTGAAAGTCACCTACTCGAGAACGAGAATCCTCCTACCAAAAGGTGAAAGGGAGCCCAAAGGTGAAACCCTGTAGTGAAACCTGTAGTGGGGCCCGGTAGCGAAACCCGGTCGTGTAGCCTTGTAATGGCGTCTGGCTCCTGTAGTAAAACCCTGTAATAACCCAATAGTAATCATTCATTGCGTATTGCATATATATTTTTTATAAAACAAATCACCCCAAAAATTATCAATGGATGTTCAGTAACCATCATCAGCAAATAAAAGAAATGCAAAAGGTGCAAATAACTTCAATATAAAAATAAATAGGTAAATTAAAGCTACATTAAGGAAAAGTTCAGATATGATAAAAGGAAAAAGTTAAAATATCCTATTGAATGCAATGCAACGGGTGGCCGATGTAAAGAAATAAATACAGATAAAAGCAATTAAATCATTAAATTAGACAAAAAAAACTTTAGCAATATTTTCTTTTCTTGAGTTGGAGGGTTTCCTGGAAGATCAACTGTCTCGGTCTAATAAGGTGAAATCAATAAGTAACTTATGTTGAGATCAATAAGTCTTAGAAGAAAATAAACAACAGGTACTAGTTTTTACTATTGAAGGGAAAGAAAAATCTAATTACTAAGAATTATTCTCGAATTAACAGGTAAATAATAAGGCAGCAGCAGTATTTCAAAGCAAATCAGTGAACTCATCAAGTCAAAGCCATATCATTAGCCTGAGATTAGAAGTGAAATATTCAAACCGAAAGTAGTATGTGAATTTGACTGATCTAACGAGGATCAAGGTGGGTTATTAACTCAGCTCTTAAATATAGAACTGCAAGTAAACATAATTTTTGCACTAAGCAGAGTTAAACTAATATCACAATTATTCTTATTTTAGTGGTTTGATAAACCGAAGCGAGCCAATGGATTATCCACTCTAAAATAATACTGCCACAAAGTGCTGGAGGGAGGACAACATAAGAAAGAGGATGATCAGAATAGTCTCTCACTGCAACAACAGTGTTGTAAAAGCTAATACGTATTAGGTATTAATGATCGTATGTATAATAAAATTAATTAATATTAATAAATGCTGCATCGGGAATTCCACTAAACTTATTAACAACAAATCAAATAAATGAATTTATAATTAATTAACCGAAGTGGTTATTACTCAATAATTCTTACCACAAAATCTAGAATCTTTTGTTGCTAAATGCAGCATATAAAATAAAAGTTATATCTTTTATGGTGGCAAAATCAGTCTGTTAAATGGTAATAAATTACTATGTCCATCTAAGTTCATAATATTTTAGTTTTTGATAATACTGTTACCACCAAATTAAAAACTCATAATATACTTTATATCGAACACGAAATTTAAATGAATATACCTAACAGCTAAAATCTCATATGGCATTTATATTTCTCAAAATATATTTATAATTATTACTACCATCTGTAATTATCATAACTCTCTTCCGAAATGAGAACAATGGAAATAGGGGAGAAATTAGTTCGGCAAAGTTATTTTTCATTCTGCAACCTACAAGCGCTGTCTTAGGTATAAAGAGTAGCAAAAGTTTGGGTGTAGTTTGTTTAAGATAACTTACCTATATATTTAACGAAGTAAAGTTAGTCTTTGTAAAGAAGTAGTTTCCCTTCTTGGATAAGGGCTTCGTATTAATATTCTGGAACATTTTCGTGAAAATAAATATCTCGAACTTGAAAGCAGTAGCATTTGCCGGATAATCGGGCTAAGCATTAAGCGAATAATATATATTATATCTTATAATCAAGATAAATAAATTACATGCTTCTTATCTTCGAAAATGGAACAACTTGTCAACGTGAAAATGCCTTGAAACACATGGTTCCATTTTATTAAGTCCACTAGACCTGGCTTTCCATGGATGACATACAAAATGTAAATTTATGTAATTATACACTCTGCAACTATTCTTGTCGTTCATGCAGTAGAAGTAGCGGCATCGCTATACATGTAAAAAATTGCAATAAATATTAAATTTTTTTATCTTAAGGTAGAATAAGCCAAATTTACTTTATAATATGTTTGGATAGCCCCCCAGTGGTGATGTACATATATCCCTAATCCCGATACCTGGCGCCCGTTGGCACATTTAGTGTTAAACCTTTAAATAAATTTGAAGCCATTGTTTTTTATTTATATATTAAGCCTAGGTAAGTTTTGAGTTATAAAAAATATAAAACATGAAATAGTTACACAGACGGTTACAGCTGGCTGTAACGTGGTCCCCACGTCGGTCTGTTCTTTTGTTAATTGTTTAATTATGTGAACCTTTCAAAAAATGTAACGTGCAATTTAAATTTTGATGTGACCGTTGTCGTTTTGACGTAGTTTTGTGTCTCTTCGTGGATATGGCATTTTGATCCAACTGACAAGTAACATTGATGATGGCTACGGCCGAAAGCGCTCTGTTACGCTAGTTTAGATGTCCTTTTGGATTAAATGTTATGCATGGAATACAAAAAGTGTCTCACTTAGTACATTTCGTACATGCAGACAGCCTTCACTCTTCATCTATTTCTAAAGTTATGGTTCGGTATCTCGAAATTCTGCTCTGGGCCATATTCGTCAAGCAACAAGTAAATACGCCTGTATTAGTATTTTGGTGATAATAATATAATGAGTTTGGTCATTAACACGTTTTTATCAAAAAAAGGGTCAAAGTCCATAAGACGTGGGGTTGATGATAAAACTAAAACACAAAGTGGCTCATGATAAGTTTAATTTAATAGAAAAAGGGCCAATGTTTGGAGTTAGGCCTTTTCATTATTTCAGCGTATGAAAGAAATGATCAATGTCTATAAAATAAACATTGGGCTTTTGTTAATGCCCTTTTTTCAAAATTGGTCACAAGATTTTAATGAGTTTTTCTTTTAACCTCAAATTTGTACTCGCAGCTTTTTAAGTAAATAGTGCAAGCTTTTTATTTTTGAAGCAAGATTGGGCAAAAAACATAACATTTTACAGAAATGTGAGCTTTATCGAAGTAGTAAGTCTACACTTTCGTATTAGTTAAGTTAAGAAGTATCACTTTTATTTTGTCACATTCTTAGAACACACTACGAAAAAGGATGTCCCAACATACCAGAAGTCAATTGTTCAACAAAGTAGTAGTTCTTTGGATTGGTAAATAAGTAAACTAAAACTATTAACTCCTGCTAAACTGGTAAGAAGTAAAATACGTGTAATTTTTTTCTTGTAATATCAAATTTAAATGTAATTAAACCAAGGTTTTTAACGAGGAATATTTTGTCGTGTATTGAAAACTTGTTTATAAACTGTGTTGTTTAACAAAGGTAGTTAAAATTTGCTTCTGAATTGAGATACCCGTTTTTTTAAGATTCCCGAAAAGGGAACAGATCATTCAAATTTGTCTTATACGAAGCGAACACCGTTAAAAGATGCTCCGCCAAATTCACTTAGTGCAAGTATTACTGTGCTGACTTTACATAATATGCATAGGGTAACGCAGACTTTATGCTTAGTTCATAAATGTTTTGTTAAACTCGTTAAATCAGAAATTATTGTCACTTACTTTAAGCTATGATAGTGAGAATGAGAATGAAGGAGTAGAAAAATTAAAATTAAAATTATAAAGACGTGTAAAGGATTTTCACGTAGGGAATGAGTTGGCAGCAAGAAATGGTCACATCAAGATTATGGAAAATGTAAAAAATAATTTATGAAGAAATAATGACCAGCAACCGATAAAACGAGGACGAAAAAAAAGATGATGAACAAAGTAGAAAACGCGTAAGGAATGAAAAATCTTGGAAGGGAAATATTAGGAAGAACCTCAAACAAAAGGGAAAAAATATGAGAACAAATTTTAAGAAGGGATGAATCTGAAAGAACCGTTTAAATGTAGACTAAAGTGCTAGAGAAAATTAAATATTAAAAAAACTAATTCGGAGATTTCTACAATTCATCTAGGGATGGTTAATACCATTTTATAACAGAAACAGTTAAAAAATCTGCTAAAGCCAGATAAAGACAACGAAGAACAACTAATGAACAAACTAAATCAATTCAAAGTTATTTTTCTACAAAATACTTTCTTGCGAGTACAGAAAGGTGGGTTTGGACGTCTTTCAATAATGTACCTGAATACTTTTGGTTTAACTCCTAAAAAATATAGAGTAAAAAAAAGAGGTTAAACAATTCAAACATCTGTTCTCAAGACAGTCGGGAAAGCATCAAAACATTACAAAATCAGCGAGGAAGGAAAAAAGCTAAATTCGAACACATATATTAGTAGTTTCCCAACATACATTAGTCACTACTTTTCCGAACCTCAAAAAAACACCTCAGCCCTGACCTTTTAAGTGCACAAATGTATCGGCTTTACATTCAGTATTTTGTGGAAATAAAATTTGAACCCAGAAATGGAGTCACTTTAGAGGTAGATTTTTAATGAAGACTTGAACATTTGATTCCATGCGTTAGGTCTAATTTAACGCTAAAACATTAGATGATAAAGAACTTATCGAGACAGACGAAGGAATATGCACGTAAGAAACGAATTTAGACTCCTCACAAATAAAAGTCTCTAGATAAAGACAATTGCAAGAGAAACATAAATTTTGCTGTTGCATTATTTGGCTTACAAAAGTACTTACCATGCCGTATCTTTGTAATCGTGTTTCTTTTAATAAAAGACAGTTCTGTACATATAATGTAACTGGGTATCCGACAACAACTTTTGGTCATTTGTGACTTTGTTTTATCTGGTATGGGACAATTGATGCTCGTGCAGGCCAAGAAATTCCTTAGTCCATCAAAAAATTGGTCTTGTCACTACCCAAAGAAGCAGAAGTTTTAAATGTTTATAATTTCATGTTCGCGACAAAACAAAAATATTTTCATGTGCATCATAATAAGGAGAAAAATGTAAAAAAGGACATAGTTTGCGAGAAATAAGCCACAAATTTATGGATCCTGGCATACTCATATGGAGGCCGACTCAATCAACCTAGTAACTGAAACGTGCAAGAAACAAAATACTGCTCAAATAGCAATTACCCATGACTGGAATGACTTTATAACAACTGTGCTCAGAAATCAAAAAGACATAATAAATTTTAGCCGCCTCCTAAGTGGTAAATTAGTTCATCGCAAAAAAATGGGGAGAGCCAAGTTGTGTCATGGATGTGAATTAAATGTATGAAATTTTCCCAGAAAAACGAATACCAGATATTTTACAAAACCAGCTTCACTAACACTGAAGAGGTTAAAAAAAAGTGGTGTAAGAGGGTACTACCAGATATCGGGTCTGCCTTGGATATTGGTGTATTTGAATCTATAAATCAAAACCTTTTACCGCTAGCGGATCTCAAATTCAGCAGTTTGTTAAGCTACTGGCACATTGGAGCGTTGCCGCTCATTCGCATTCAAGCTTGCATTTCTCCAAACAGCTAAAATGGACATTGGCCCTTATTTTTCCAAGGTACAGGTATAGCATATCCTATAACCAGGATGAATATATAATACATACATATTTTTTATTTGTAGAGTCGCAAGAAAAATAGATCTAACACATTAGCAATATAAATCTTGCCAAGATACTTTACCATTAGTGACTTATTCCTAAGGGCTTTTGCATCGATATTGGGTTGTCTTGAAAAGGTACGTAATGGGAATAAACTTGACAGATTGTCTTAAATTTGACGCCATGCACCAGGTATTGCATTATTTTTCTTCACAATTAAATGTGCCTGGAGATGAATAGCTTGAAGGTAATGTTTTACTTTTTCTTAAATCATGTTTCGTTTATCTAATCCATCATCGCCCATAAATAACATGATTTCGGGTTATTTCACCTTGGTAGTGGTTCACATAGAAGTCAATGCAGTAGCTTATCTCCAATTATCCTTAGACTTTTAGTGTTTTCAAATTTAGCATCGTTGCTAAGTCTCCCTTGGTCAGCAAATCTAAAGAAATAATCAGTATTACTAAGAGCCGTTAACACTACACTGATTTTTTTCTTTAATAATACTTGCATAATTGAGTATATCGTTCATTGAAGCTTGTACATCTCGGCATTGGTCACTATGTCAGTTCGAGGTATTCTTAATATGCGCCTGTATAGCCATACCTTGAAAGCTTCCACTCTTTGCATTGTTGCTACTTTCAGCGACCGCCCTTCCACACCGTAGAGCAACGTGGGCAAACGTTACATTTCGTGGCTAGCCATCGAGTGCCCATGCTCTTGAAGCCCATGAAGGCTTGGCCTCTATATGATCAATTAGTATTCGAACAATATCGCGAGACGATCAGAAGTCGGCACGTAGGGGGAGATTGGCTTAGACACTTTGCCAACATTTTTGCAGATAGGGACATCTAGCTTTCCATGTAGAATTGCACCTAAATGGGTTCGGCCATCTGCGGCTAGGCCAGCTTAATTAAACTTAGAGACGAAATTGTGGCTCAGGGTTAGGTGATTAGCTATTTATGTGATATTTTTTGGCGAGAATCATGGTTCAGCCACCTTTGCGGATCTGCCTGTCATTATGGAAGATATTATAATTACAAAGGAATGGGAAATATTTGACCTTTTAGCCAGGTTTCCTGAATAAGAAGGATATCAATTTCATGCCTGTATCAGAAATAGACAAATATAGGTTTCAAATCACGGACTGAATTATTGTTAAATCCAAACTTTTACGCATAAATATAATTTTAGTATATTTAGTGTTGAGAATTAAATACGATAAGCTACGTAAATTTGTCAAACGCTAACTTTAAACTCCTAGATGTAAAAAAAACTGAAACTTCGGGAGGTCAACAGGTTTTCAATTATACAGATAAAAATGGTGAAGTTGACTTTAAACTGATTACTTTTATTAAGAGCGAAATAATTTTGGTAGTGCTTAATGCTGTATCGAAAGATTACTTCGCTTGCAACAATATCGGTCTAAATAGGTTAGAAGTGAATTGATTACCTAACACTTGTGACTGTAAATCTAACCACGGGATAAGAGACCGAATTTACAATAAATATGCAATACCACTAAAGTTCTTCGTATAATTCTCTCGATAGTTCAAACTGAAATGCAAGGAGTTGAAATATTATTGGAATGTTCTTACTTAGTATAGCCATAGCATTCCAAAATGCTAAAACGTGCATCTTATCTGGGTATCAAACGAACCAAGTACTCCTGCGGAAGTCTTCCGTGAGGAAGGACATAATATGGAGATAAAGTTTTGGTCAAACAGTATTTGAAAAAAGCGAACTATGCTTTGAGCAGGCAACTTAAAGGTCCTGAAACTTATCGTAATTGGAAACCGATGAAAAACATTGCGAAACAAATCAAACTATAAAGGAGTTCGGTTGATGAAATTTCTATTTGATATACAACTACAGATAGGCAACAAATCTGTGATAAGGGTAGACATATAGGCTTAAGCCATGACACATTTCTCATCAAACTTGGGTGTAATATTCGAACTAGGAAAATTAACTTGGACTTTATTTAATCCATAATATTCATTAAATACTCTCAGCTTCACTTTTGATGGATCTCTCCCTTCAAAGCTCTGCAGATCGGTTTTAAATTTCTTGTGGGATAAAAAAGGGAAATCCAAATACTTTCGCTAGTTCTTCCTGAAAATACAAATCTAAAACTGAATCTAAAAGTTCTGTAGCTACGCAAGTTATATGTCGGGCCGAGGAAACTTTATTTTTAAAAAAGAAAATTTTTTATTTAAAATTACGTTTTTACTTATATGTTACCTCGTATATAACAAAATTTATAAAGTGGGAGAGAGAATAGAAAATAACTATGAAGTTAACAGCAATACAGTGACTAAAGCAGTACCTCTAATACGCATGTGGGTTATACTTATAACATTTCCTAATCTGCTAATAAATGCAAGGTATACAAATACTAAAAAGCGAAATAAATATACAGAGTATATAACTTCTCCATCTCTAGAAGGGCATATAAACTTCAAAAGTTTCTATGACCTTTATGATAATTTCATTTTTCATCTTCATCTTTTTTCTGTTTAAATTGGGAATAAGTAAGGCATAAATACTTTCATAATAAAAATAATATTAAAGCACTTAAAATAATGTATAGTAAAACTGTCCAAAAACTAGTTCTGTCATAATATATTGGATCATTTAATAATCTTAAGTTTTCAGATTTTTGTAAGTTAATTTCCTTTTGTAGTTGGTCATATTTGTTTTATTTTTTCATGAAGCGTTTTATGTGTAAAATTTAAAACCAATATTTGGTTAAGGTGTATTTTGGAAAATACGTTTAGTATTTCTATATGCCTTTATAACGATATCTTCTCATTTTAGGCTACATGGGAAGCTTAATTCTAGTAAATATGTGCCATTAAATAATATTTTGTTTTTTGTGTTTTCACATATTTCAGTCACTCTAATGTCATTATTTGTCATTAACACCCACTTATTTTCGTCAAAATTCCCCAGTTGTGGGTCATCTATTTCTACAGCTATAGGATTACAATTTGAAATATTAGGTTCATATCTTAAAAGCTGTACTTCACAAGGTGTAGACTTATAATAGTTTTCAGAATGTATATGTGTATATACATATTCACTATGAAAAACATGTATACAGGGTTGGTTAAAAAATCCAAAATATTTTTCATTTAATATTAAATACTCAAAATTGGGCACAATAATTTTATAATTATTACCAAAAGTTATCTCTTTATTTTTAACATAACTCTTTATGCCTAGGATATTTTCTATTTTTAGAATATTTTCAGTTATTGGTTCAAATGGTAATTTTTCAGAGGTTAATTGACTATTTACTAAATAAAGTTCGTCTAAAAGATCCTTTGGTTTCGTTATAGAATTATGAAAAATTTTTAGTTTTGCAAAGCTTATTGACACTTCAATTTTTTCTAGAATGTCGTGAATATTTTGGTAAAGTGTAAATATTTGCGTAAGGACCATTTGAATTCGGAAAAATTCGAAAAGATTAGTTTCTTCGATTTTAACTTTATTTATTATCTCAATTATTTTATTAACACCTACGTTTAGGGCAGTTTGGTTATGGGAAATATTTTTAATAGTATCTTGAAAAGAATTTATTGATTTACTCAATAATGTCATTTTGTGCATCTAAGGCAGATTTTAGATAATGTTGATTTCTTTCTAAGATATTAATATTTTTGTCAATGCGTATTGCGTCAGCGTTTATCAACGCACGTCTCGTACGTATTTTAATTGGAATAATTTGTTCGATCTGATTGTTATTTTTTTTCTTTTAAATTGCCAATTATGACATAGGAATTGGAAAACTCTTTTTTATATTAATAATATTAATTATTCAAGGTTTCCTTGAGAAGATCGTATTTTGTGTTAATATTCGAGAATTCGTTCTGTCATATCAAATATTTGTACAAAAGTCCAATGGTTAGTGACCCTTTGTGCATTTCCGATTTTATGGGTTAACAATCCTGGGTTGTTATTTAGGGGTGTCTTCTCTGACGAAGGACCATCTGTAACAAGAGGTCTTTTTAATTCTTTCATATGTATAATTTCTGTTTTATCGGGATATGTAGCATTTTTTACTTTAACACGGTTATGTTCAAGAATTTCTGTTATTATATAAGGACCACTAAATTTGGACTTATTTTTATTTCTTGGTGATAATTTTTTATAAACTTTTTGGTTTAATTGAAATTCTGAAGCTTCATCGCCTTTAACATTTGTTTTTGTTAATACTTTTTCTTTATCACTATCAGTTTTATCCGTCACTGGCTGATATACACTAGTGATGATATCTTTATGCGACGTGACATAGTCAGAGTAAAATGTTGTAGAAATTAAATCTAAGGGGTCTCTTGAATTCGTGTGTAGTAGCACTAATTCATGTGGTGTATATTTTGTTGCGGTATGGATTGTAATATTAGATGCAATAATAGCATAAGGCATTAATTCAGAAACAGTTTTAATATTGTCTTTTTGTTTAAGCATTGGTAAGTGTTCGATTAAAGTCGAATGGCATCGTTCTACGCGTGCATTTGATTCAAGATGTGTAGGTGTGCTAAAATGTACATTAATTTTTTGAGCCTTAACTAATTCTTTTTTTTTATGGCAGTGGCACACACACTAAAGGGAGATCCTATGGCGCTCGACGAGCGGTGTGTGTGCGAAGATGTTGATTGACACGGTTCTTGAATATTTCTAGGTTGTAATTAGTGGGAAACAGATGTCCTGGAAGTGAGTTCCACAGTGATGCAGTGCGCCAGACAAAGGAGTTCTGGTAAAGCGATGTTCTAGGTGTTTCTAGTTGTACGACGAACTGGTGCGCTCCTGCCGTCTGTCGGGACTGTCTGACAGGAGTTGCCAGGGGCGGGATTATGCGGGCCAAATCCCGGGAACATCTGCCGTGAAAGTATCTGTAAAACAAAGACATCTCGGCCACATGTCTGCGATGTTCCAGGCTATCCAGATTCCGGGTCAACTCCGGATCGCCGACGAGACGCACAGCCCTCTTCTGAATGGAATCCAGCAGCTTTAGGGTATGCTTTGTTGCGGCACCCCTGATATGTGAGCAATATTCTAAGCACGGTCTTATTTGCGCGTTGAACAGCAAGAGCATCTGCTGCGGTGTATAGAGTTTTTTGTTGCGAAATAGCGCACCAAGCCTCTGGGAGGCTGATTTTGCGATGTTAGCAACGTGGTCATGCCATGACATATTGCTGTTGACCGAGACACCCAGCAGCCCGATTGACGAGGATGAAGGAATGGTCGATCCTGCCATAATGATGTCAGGGCCCGCTGTGTTGGGACTCCTAGCAAACGTTGCTGCTTGGGTCTTTGCTGCATTGAACTGGACCAAATTTCGGTCGCCCCAAGTTTGAACTTTCTCCAGGTCTTGATTAATTGCTGTAGTCGCTGCTCAGTCGCTGGTACGGGTTTTTCTGATCTAAAGTGGGAGACAAGGGTATTGTCATCTGCAAAACTGTAAACAGGATTATTCGTTTCGATCAGCAGGTCATTAATATAGATGAGCAACAGAGTTGGTGAAAGTATTGCGCCCTGAGGCACGCCCGCGTTGATGGTGAATGTGTCCGAGATGTGTCCATCGATTGCAACGTGTAGGGATCGGTTCTTAAGGAAACTGGCCAACCAGCTGCACAGAGAGGCGGGCAGTCCCAAGGACGGCAGTTTGTTGAGCAGTCCATCATGCCAAACTCTGTCGAATGCCTTTGAAATATCCAACGCAATCGCTCGAGACTCTCCGTAGTTTTCAATTGCCCTACTCCATATATGAGTGACATAGGCCAATATGTCTCCTGTCGATCTCTCTTTGCGAAAGCCGTATTGATTATCGCTGATTCTTCTGTTGCTCTCGCGGTACTTGAGTAGTTGCTGGTTGAGTACACGTTCCATGCCTTTGGAGATTATTGGAAGCAAGGCAATTGGGCTATAGTTTGAGGGCGTGGTTTTCTTGCCTTTTTTTGAAACAGGTTGTACTCGAGCGACTTTCCAAGAGGATGGGTAAATCCCTTTTCTGTAAGGAAGAGCAAAAAGCCTGGAAAAAACGGGTGTTAGTTTGTTGGCGCAGTTCTTTAGCACGATGGCAGGTATTCCGTCCGGTCCTGATGCCTTTTGCGTATCTAGTTCTTTTAAATGCTAATATCACGGTGAGAAAACTTGACTTCTGCCATGGTAGTGTTGATGTTCGGTATAGTGGGGAGAGTCTTGCCTTGGGGCATGTCTAAGGTAGAGTGCGATGAAAACATTTTGGCGAGCATGTTTGCTTTTTCCTTGGCTGTAGTCGCCGTGATGCCACGTTCGTCCGTCAAGGGTGGGAGAGACGTTTTTGTAAAGTTGTTACTTACTGCCTTTGCTACCGACCAGAAATTCCTGGAACCACTGGGGTATTGCAAAAGTTTATTCCTGATCCTTTGATTGTGTTTGTCCTTAGTTTCGTCGATCACACGCTTGCACTCGTTTCTCGCTTCGATAAAATAATTGCGATTTTCAGCGGTCTGATTTTGCTGCCAGTACTTATAGGCTTGCTGTTTCCTTCCTACAGCTCTTTCGCATCTTTTGTCGAACCAGGGCTTTCCTTTTGATGGTAACTTGATGGAATTTGGGATGTATGCTTCCATTCCTGAGGAGATTACTTGCATGATCTCTTCGCAGCAGTCTGACGGGTCGTCAGTGGCAAAGCAGACGTCGAGCCA
>MU182544.1:241066-255940 GCA_016904865.1 Pissodes strobi | reverse complement strand
TGGGTAGAGCTCTGGAAATCGAGGCGGCCTGTAACATCTCTAAGCCAGCAATCAGGGACGTATCCATCAAGGAAGAAAATTTGGCGAACAATTGTGAACTAACTGAAATGGGCGGTATTTTGAAGAAATTAACCGAAATTCTTCAGGGCACGGGGAGATTCCAGGAGTCACTAGAAGTTAGGCCATACAATCTTAATCAGTGCTATAGATGTGGGAAGACTGGACACTTCAAAAGGAACTGTCGAGTACAAAGATTCCAGGAGCCAATAGAAGATAGGCCACATAACCGAAATACATCAAATCAGTGCTATAGAAAGACTGGGCATTTCAGAAGGGACTGTCGAGTACGGATATTCCGGGAGCCAACAGAAGTTAGACCATGTAATCGAAAGGCTATAAATCAGTGCTATAGATGCGGCAGGACTGGGCATTTCAAAAGGGAATGTCAAGTACAAAGATTCCGGGAGCCACTAGAAGATAGGCCATGTAACCGAAATGTTTCAAATCAGTGCTATATATGTGGCAACATTGGGCATTTTAAGAGAGACTGTCGAGTACAACTACGACCTACAGCTCCATCCAGAGACAACAGCAGTTCAAAGCCAATGCAGGAAGAGTTGAAACAATATAACTTTAAGGCTAAGCACAGGGAAGGAAGATGGCATAGTAATACAGATGCTTTATCCAGAAGGTCATGTGAGGATAATTATAAACATCGCCAAAGAATTGACCAACGAGAAGGAATCATTCCCATTAGGCGAATCAAGTTTAAGGTTGATCAGCAGTGGACCACAGAGCAACTAAAGAAAGATCAGCTTGATGATAATGAAATAGCACTACTACTGAAAGCTAAGGAAGAACGTCAACCAAGACCAAGCTGGAGAGATATTTCAACTAAGGGATCTACTTTTAAATCTCTGTAGGCTCAGTGGGACTCCCTGGTAGTTGAAAATGGACTCCTTAAACGAGCCTGGGATAGCGCCGATGGCAAAGTAGTGAAGACGCAGTTAGTAGTACCAAGGAAGAGGGTATCGGAAGTTCTGGACGAAGTACATAATAGAAAGTTTGGTGCTCATCTCGGAGTTAACGGAATGATTGACAAAATCCGCGACAGATTTTACTGGGTCAACTATTGCCAGGATGTGAAATCATGGTGCCAGCAGCATATCACGGACATGAAGTAGCTGATCGGGACGATCAGAATTAAGAGGGAGGCAATGTTACGGCTAGCCTAATAACCATCCGAACGTTTTTGTGCTACCCTATAGAACTAGCCGCCGCCGTGCCGCTCGTTTCCCTGTCTGTATGACTCATCGCCCGGCCGGTCGCGAATATTCAGGATCGCTGGAATTATCTCGATGGCCTCGTCGAGATCATATAGAGTGGCCTCGTAATACTTCGGGAATATTCGTGATAGATTGGAGATGATATATAAGCAGACCTAAGGCGAATGTTAGTCAGTCGGTTAGTCAGTTCAGTTTAGTTAATCATTGAGTGTTGAATAGATATTAGTTGTAAAGTTATAAGAGTAGTTTAAGAGTGTTAAATTGTAGACAGTGGTAGTGAATAAAGAGAGTATTAGTTGAAAATAGCCAAGTTGTAATTCTGTTAAGAACCCACGGGAAACACGTAACAATATTATAACACAAGAGTCTGAGTTGGGTAGACCGGAATGGATTTCATGTCATTGACGTATTGCGACACTTCTCGCATTTATATCTTATGATTCCTATGAGACGTTGATTATTATCTCACTTCACGCTTGGCCCTCCGCTTGCTTTGCTCGCTCAGGGGGGCGCAACCAAAATTAAACTAACCAAAACTAACCCAAATTTAAAAAAGGAATAAACATAACCTTAAAAAATATAAACATGTGTCAGCACTGACGGGTATCGAAGCAATCGAACTCGCCCCGTACGTCGTGTCGGTGCGTGGTGCCAGCGCGTCGCGTCGTAGCACAAGATTCGCAAGGACAGCCATCTAACCACTGGACCACCAGGCTCTGAAAGCAATTATACGCATTACGCATGATTCTATTTAGGCCGATTGTCATCGGAGGATAAGTTAATATTTATGTAGAACCAAAATTTAATATTCCTATTTTAATTTGCGTCTTAAAAGATAAATCATACTCAAACTTAAACTCGGGACATATTCGAAAATATAATAAATGCATTTAATTGTCATGGGGTTTAGCATGCGTAATAACTAGGAGTTTCTTTACAATTTTAAATTTACTCACTAAGTGAAAATAACATTTAATTTTCCAGCTCCAAAAACTGTGCTCATCTCATTCTCTTGCAGGCTGCATCCTATGGATCTATATATTTTTACTAGTGTCGCTATTTCGTTTCATCGAATCTCAAATTACAGCTAACGGCGCTAGAGAAGTTTTCACTTCAAAAAATCCCTCAAGTTTATTAAAACTTTTTTTAGCAAAATGTAAGCTTTGTATAATTTCTCTACTACTTGTTCCCCCGGACACAATAGTAATCCATGATTAAATTTATTAATAAATATAAATTGATAATCAACAATATATTGCACGTCACGTAATAGGTTTTGTTTTCAGTTGCAACATTTCAATTTTGCTTAAGGAACATAACAACATATCCACCTTAATAATTTATCACGACTATGTTATACTTAATTTGGTCAAAATCAGAAATTTCTATTGAATCCCAATTTTTTTAAGTTATTCTTTTTTAGCGAGGGTAAAGCCGGAAAAAATGCTTATCAAAAGAGAATATAAAAACTTGCTATAACTTTTTAAAATATGAAAATTGGAATACGGTTTTACAATAAAACAGTGTAAACTCAAAGTTTGATAGATTTTTCTCAATATTTGATTACTATTTCCAATTGTCATTTCCGCAAAAAATTAACGATCTTAAAAAACATCAAAGCAAAAAATTGGATAACTGATGAGATTAATGGCTCTCAGAAAGAGTGAAAAATCTGCATTATTTATCCCCAGTAATAAAAGATCCAACCATTTCATTAGTGTACAAGAACGCAAATAAACACTACAAAAAACTATTAGTCAAGCTAAGAATAAGTTCAATAACCAGGTTCTTGAAAAGTCCGATAATATAAACAGAACGGCATGGTCAATCTTAAACGCAAATATAGGAAAAAGAAACACTTCCAATCGCCAGCTGACCTAGTAAAATCGAATCTCGACAACACAAAAAATGTATGCGATAAATTTAATACATATTTTTTGTCCTCGGTAAATAATATCGTAGAAGGTATTAAAAATAAACAAAATAACGAAAATAGATCGTCAAATCAGTATACCAATAAAACCTTCTTTTTGACGCCAATCTCGCAAGAATGAAATACGTGATTCATAAGGTAACCAAAAAACGATCAGCAGGATCGGACGGAATCTCGTGTTTTTTGATCCGAGATGTTGCCTATGCCATATCATTTCCTTTAGAAAATATAATAAACACATCTTTTGTTAATGGAGTTCGCACAAAAACTTAAAGTAAGTAAGATCACACCGATATTTAAAAAGGGTAGCCGTCAGAAAATAGAAAATTATCGCCCAGTTTCAAATCTTTCAGTATTTTAAAAAAATTTTGAAAAAATATTTTACGATAAACTTATTGCATATTTTAAAAAACATGAATTATTTTCTAAGTCTCAATATGGATTTCTTGAGCGGAAATCTACCGAAACAGCTCTTTTCAAGGCACTAAACTTCGTAAGCAGAAGTCTGGACCAGGGGTTTTATACAATAGGGATTTTTTATGACTTAAGTAAAGCGTTCGATGTGATAGACGGTCGGATACTCGAATCTAAACTTAATGAAAATGGAATCTATGGTCCTGCCTTAAAATGGTTAATATCATACATTTCTGACAGACAATAGTTCGTTCAAATAAACGACTTAAAGGGCGATTATGTAAATTATCCCCACAAAGCTTAATTACAAAATATGGAGTCCCCCAAGGTGGCATACTCTCACCTCTACTTTTTTTAATATTTAGTAATGACCGTTCAAATCATCTAGGTTTAACATCAGATATACACGTCTGTCAATTTGCAGACGACACATCAATTATAATTAAAAACCAAGAATACTGTAATGCCATTGAGAATGGAAATATAATCTCTAAAAACTTTTGAGACTGGTGCATACAAAATGGGCTTTTGCTTAACGCGGGAAAGTCTGTAGCCATGCAGTTCAAAATAAACATAGTAATAAACTACCACAAAGTGCCCTAATAAAAACTGATCATAAATCGATAAAAATCGAAGAAAACACTAAATTTTTAGGTTTAAACATAGAAGACAACTTAGCTTGGCATCTACACATTGACAAGCTTGCTAAAAGATTGGCAACAGGGTGTTTTGTCGTAAATAATCTTTGTAGACAAGTTGATAAAAGCATGGTTCTAAGATATATTAATGCGTGCTGCATACAGAGCAAATTATCCAACGGTATATAAATGTGGGGTGCCTCATCGGAAATAAACAGGATCCTTGTTCTCCAGAAGCGCATGATGCGTTGTTTGGATGGTGCAGATGTAATGGAACATGCAGCTACCTTGTTCAAGAAAGATAGAATCATGACCGTGTACTTTTTGTATTTTTATAAACTGCTCACCTTTTATAAAAGCAATCAACATTATTTCGCAAAAAATTAATTCGGGAATGCAAACAAGGTTTAGCTATAACCTCAGTATGGCCAGACACTCTACTGCACTTTTTGAGGGAAGCCCTACCTATATGATTGTAAAAGTTGTTAATAAGCTCCCAGAACGGATAAAATCAATAAATAGTACTATAAAATTTAAGCAAACAATAAAAGAAATTTTAATTCAAAATCCGGTATATACACACTCAGATTTTTTAAATCTCGACTTAAAGTAGGGTAACCTAACCTAAACAAAGTGCATTTTAATTATTAAACATGGTGTGTTTGTTATTTACATTATTGTCTAGTTGTTTTACGTTTTATTTTATATGTTAGAATAGGTTTTTTTATACAGTATACACTTATGACGCATACTATGTTTCTTTTGAAATTTTTGTATGAAGGAATTGAATGAATGAATGAATGAATAAAGTGAAACGCTTATCAAAGTAAAACACCCCTTTGCATATTCCAGTAAAGCTAGAGAGTTGAAAAGTTCAGAACATGTAGCCGGGGTAAAATGAGGATCCTCAACGAAAATAGGAACCCATACTCTCTCCGTTCGGCCAGGAGAGGGGGGGGGGAGAAAAATATATTACTAATTTCCGTAGAATGGGGAGCTACAGGCGAAGTTTTTATGGTAGGTGCGCCTCATGGCGGGCTACCTTTGACCGAATGGGGAGGACCGGGGCTCTAATTTAAGAGGGATTTTTAGAATTTTTTTTGTCAGTATCTTCGCGACGGAGCCTCGGATCGAAGATCTGACTAGGGATGACCCCGATATACGAGGTTATCTGACAGTGAATGGGGGAATTATACCCTAACACCCTACCACCCCGATTACTCAAAATTTTTCGAAAAATGAGAAAAAATGGGAAAAAAATATTCTGAGAGTTAATAAATGTATTATAAGAGCAAGTAAGAATAAAATTAATTAAAAAAAATTACTGAAACGCGGTGTTCAGCGAAAAGATTCAATGTTCAGCTTCGAGGTCGGAGATGGCAAAAATGGGAAGAAAAAATATGCTTTATGAATTTTTTTTTTTTGAAAAAATGGAAGAAATTTAAAATAACTTAAAAAAAATGTTCGGAATGTTAATAAAAGTATTATACAATGAAATAAGAAAAAAAATAATTATAAAAAAAACGAAAGATTGTTCGAAGAGTTAACAAAAGTTTTATAAAGCCAAATGACAAAAAAAATTAAAATGAAAACGCGGTTTTCGGCGAAGAAAGATTGAGAAAAAGAAAAAAAAATTAAAAAATGTCGAAACCAGTGTCAAAAGCAAAAAAATTCAAACTCAATTCCTTATATCTCTTTCAGAGGTTTCACTCAGTTGTGTGCTTATAAAGGTGACGCACATAATTGTTTTTTACTGATTGATACCACTGTCGAATTGATATGTTCAAACAACCTACAGCTAATAGGGAACTTCCACAAACAAATAAAAACCGAAATAAATGCTAAAAACCAAAAGTTTTGTAGAAAAAATATCTATTAATTAAATTCATTGTGGCCAAAATCTTGAAATAAAAATGTCAAGAAATTCGAATTATTCGATTCGCTCGGAAACGCGCGTTCACTGGTCGTCGCGTAGAAGAGCATAATCAGTTTGTCGTCGCGCCGCACAGTGCTTTGAGTGAATGGGATAAAAATCATTACTCTTGTTGTACTCAACGGATTTAAACTAAATAATAACGGTTGAGTAGCTAATACACTAAACTATATCTGACACACAAAACATCAGCGTTTAGGTGTTTATAAAAAAATGTACATAAATAACAAATAATAATAATAATAATAAAAATAATAATAATAATAATAATAATAATAATAATAATAATAACAATAATAATAATAATAATAATAATAATAATAATAACAATAATAATAATAATAATAATAATAATAAATACATATAGTTAAAAACAATTCAATAAATTTTGACATAGATTTAAAATAAAACTACTAACTTTAATTAATATAGAACTTCAGAAAGAAGGTACCCGGAAAAAAATAAAGACCTTGAAATGGTTAAGTAATATAATAAACATTCTTCGAAAAAGGAAAGGAAGTTCAAAATGGTAAAATTGCTACTCATTTTGTAAATAAATTAAAATTTATGCTTAAAAAAATAAATCATGAGATACCTAAGCAAAAAAAAACATAACTTTTATTGTTGAAGAAAGCATAGAAAAAATTATTCGCTTTCCGAAAGGTCAGAACTGTTTGAACTTTGCAAGTCAAGTTCACCAATATCTGAAGGCAAAATATCCGAATACTGTTGCAAACAAAAAAGTCTATTTCCGAATAGTCATTTATGTTATCATGGCGTGATTTGAAAGTTGTAGTATTTCTGAAAGATGATTTAAATGGATCTGAGGTAAGTAGTAAATTATTCATAATGTCCTTATTTGAGCTTTTTCTAGAAGTTTTTCTTGTGTTGTTCAAACGAAATTTTCGGACCTCTTTATGCCTTGCTTCAAGTGCATCCTGGGCTAGTTGCCCTATGGGCAAATCAAAAAGTTGGATAATCTCAATTCCATGAACTAGAATCTTATGAACACTGCAAGGAGACATATAGTACCAAGGATATAATTCAATGTAAAGATTTCTCGTGTCTCTCAAAAGCCGTTGAAACTGCACCAACTTGATTTTTTGTCCTATAGACACAACTCTTAAAATTTTTGGAACTTTTAAAATAAGT
Organism: Pissodes strobi; assembly: GCA_016904865.1. NCBI lineage: Eukaryota > Metazoa > Arthropoda > Insecta > Coleoptera > Curculionidae > Pissodes > Pissodes strobi. The sequence continues at coordinate 248,584 of MU182544.1, read as the reverse complement.
TCTTTGTTAATGCCGAGGAACTTAACTCTGGATTTTTAAAAAACCTTCTAGCCGTATTCCCATAATTCGTGGATCCATAGCCTGGTCACAAGAATAATAAATAACCAGAATCCAAATTCTCAACTGTCACCGCGTATATTGACATAAAGCGCTTGGTGACCTTCAGTCCACGTCACAGCCAGAATTCCATGCGCGTGCTTACTGCATTTTTACTGAATTAATATTATCCATCTTATTAAGAAAATAGTACGGAGGGCGGGATAGCTGAACCGTTGTTTATATAGTGCTGAACTTTAGTTGAAAATAAGTGAAACTAACCGAAAGTTGATTGGACGACTATTCCAAACTAACCAAGCCTATTAAATTGATTATCATGTATCGGCCCGGCTCAAATAAATAAAATTGGTTGATATAATTGAAACCAGCCAAAAGTGGATTAAACGCCTCAGCCAAACTAATCAAAGCTATTAAAATTGATTATAACGTATCTCAACTGGCTCAAAGAAGTAAAATAAGTTGAGACTAAGTGAAATAAACCGAAAGTTGAACTAGTCCGAACTAACCAAATCTATTGAAATTGATTATAACGTATAATAAGTTGACACTAATTGAGATTAACCGAAAGTTATTAGACGACTAACTAAAACTAACCAAATCTATTAAAATTGATTGAATCAGTAAAAATGTGTTCCGAGTTATCATTAAAATGTTGTTAATTAACTGGTAAGTGCCTCTGAGACATTTATACATCTGCAAATCGTCTGCCTAGTAAAATTGATATAGTTTTAATGCTGAGTCTAACTTGTACTTGGCAGACTGAAAAACGATATTTTTGCAAGATTACACGAGCAATCGTGACTATTGTGCTCATGAAAAACATCTGTCAATAAGCTTAAGAAGGATTTGACAAACTTAGTTTGTGTTCATGTGATTGGCACAAATTAAAATTAATTTTTCAACACGTATTACAGCCGTGCGAGAAATTTTTAATGCATGTTTCAATAACTTACCCCTATCAAAGGCAGGTTGAAAAAAAAAGGTCACTTTTTACTGTTAAGAGCTGCTGCATACCGGCTTTTTAAGATCATTTACACAAGTAGAACATTATCAAAAATCGGGCTCTCCTATTGGTCGATCCGCATGGCCCTCCGCTCGCTTCGCTCGCTACGGGGGCGCAAGGAATGTAAACTAACCAGGTGCTACACCAAACTAACCCACGACATAACCAAAATCAAGAAAAAAACTGTCGAGGTGAAACCCAACCATCTAAACCTCTCGACCATCTAAACCTCTCGACCACGAGAGATCTTGCGGCAAATTTATTGCATCATGAAGACATATTATAATACGAGATGGATCGGCCAATAGGAGAGCCCGATTTTTACATAGTGCTCTACTTGTTTAAAGGTTCTTAAAATGCTTATAAGGTTCAATATTAATTCCATCGAAGAGCAAGGTCGTTGAAAATTTTTTCAATATAATTAAACCCCTCAAGATTTAAAACACTTGTAATTTTCTTTATAAATTAAATAATTATTTTTCTCTTCTTATTAGCTTGTAAAAACGTAACCCCCAAGGTCCTTAGAATTTTAATTTTTATATGTATGTATCTGAATAATAGCGAGGATAGTTCGGGAAAGTTGCTGGTACGCAGCCTTCTCTTAAACATGTGTTTTTCTAAACCGACTATGACAGTAATTATTGTACCTGCTTTTTTGTCTTGATCAGTATGAGTTCAGTATAGATGAGGTGTAACTGAAGTGAAGTTTGAGAAAGGGGATAGTTTCGACGATTTGGACTTTAAACTCTCTGTGACTGAATACTTGATGTAGAGGCATGCTTCTAGAAATGAAGAAGAGATTTGTCCCAGCATAAAAAGTAAAATACAAACCTTTCAAGACAAAAGATTTAGCCCCACTACTTTGAAGTCGCAATAGTCACTCTAAACTATTGCTAAATTAATCAGAGCCTTAAATTTATCAATGTGTGGTATTCATACCATTAATTAATTTAGCAGTGACAAATGGAGTTCACAATAGTGGTCCTTATATCTTCCCAAATTCATAAAAACTACCAAAAAGTACCTACGTCTTATGTCTGCAAAATGCAAATTGTTTTGTTTGTAGAAAATATTGGTGCACTGTTGAGATAAATTATGATTTCACCATTCAATATTTTAACTAAATAGGTATCTAAAACAGCTCAGTGGAGAAAAAATAAACTAAGTCAGATTATTACTTTATCGACGTGATATCTGACGTTTTCATACTTTACCACCCTCAGTTACCCATGTTATTCAATGAAGAACTAATTGAGGATATATGTGTTTTTTTATATTTTATATGATAAAACCATTCTCTCTACGGCACTGGTATTCATCAGCTTTCAAATCTATTCATTAAAATATGGTGGAAGAAGCTACACTAAAAAAATTAATCGACGCTTAGTGCGCCCTAATATTATCGAGGTCCACGCTTCATTAAGTCAAACGAATATGCCTTTATTTCAGACATTTGTGGGAAAGCGCATTTTAGAAATGAAATATGGAAATGTGTTTAGCTCACAATTATTTCTGCTTATCTATTTTATTTATGAATCACTTTAGTAAAATGTTTAGTTGGTTTTTTATGGTTTAGGAGCTCGCTGATAATAATAGCTATTTTCAAGTAATAAATGCTAAAAATTTGCTGTCAAAGAAGATATAAGAGAGGATTTATGTTATTGTGAATAATTCATATCTAAAAAGTTGGTGAAAGTACTAAACTAACTTACTTAAATTTAAGATAGATGACTTCTCTTACATATCTCCAGTTTCAAAAAATCTCGAAAAATAAATCAATTTGCTCAGACTTCAATTTAAATGTTTTAGTTTGAAGCTGTTCTAAACTTTGATTGATCGACTACTTAACTGAGCTAAACAAAAATTGTGTTAATGATCTCTGGGAAAAATACTCCAAAAAGAAAACAGCCGAAACAAGCAAGATTATCTTTTGCGCATCCTGCCTCAGTATAATTGGCACGTCAGTTTTCAAATCAATTAAATGATAATAATATTGTGGATCCCAGCAAGTATAATATTTTACTAGAAGAAGCTTACAAGTAAAATCTATCAGTCACTAATACACAACAACATGAGAAAATTTCCGCGCCAGCTCGTAATATCCGTCTAAATATAGGAACAAAATCAGGTCATAAATTTTCGTTACAGATGACGTGACGTTTTCATAGACTCCCAAAGTTTTCTCAAAGTAACGTAAAGTTTGAGACAAGTCGAGGAAGAGAATTGTCAAGCTTTTAATTACGATAGAATACTATCTATTGTGAGATGAAAAGCTAATGCGGTTGGCATGCATTGTTCCGGATTACAAAAGGATATCTTCATCAGTTGTCATATGTCAATAACGATTAATTTTAATAAAATTTACTTTGAATAAATATTTTGATTCATGATTCATGCATGATCCAATGCTCGAGACAGGTGTGGATTTTAAATGAAAATGTTACGTGATTGAGTTGTAGGTTAATGTGAATCCCATTGATGAAGATTGTAATGGTTGTAACGTCGAGCGTAGAATTGATGTGCAGAATATTCGTGCAAAGAAATATGCTGACCTTCGATCATGTATTAAACACATCATCGAAGATGATTTTGTTTAAAAAAACTAAAAACTCTATCTATTGCAGCTTGCTGCCCATGCTGTTACTCAAATTATTGAGCAAAGTGTCATGTTGTAACTGCATTCAAAACATGAATGTAGAGATCAGTTGCGGATATTGGTTATCCTGTCCGGGAAACTATTTTTAAGACATATATTGTAAGCGACTCATCAATGCAATAATGAATGACCAGTTTGTCGGACGAGGATTTATTTTAATAACACTAATCCAGCATATCTCTATTTCCGTGCATATTATCTTTTTTAAAGATCAGTTTGATCAGTAGCCGGTTTGCAGCATGTATAGTGTCCACTTGAAGCAATCTCTAAGAAATAAATTGGCCAGCAAATAGATTTGCGGAAGGTTACTACTATTATTTTGTTGTAACTTTTAATTTTTTTTTCTTTCAAATTAGCTTTCTAATCTGGAATACTTCCATCGTCTGAATTATAATAGCTGATGTTTTCAGGAAAAGTAATATTTTCATATTATGTAGGGTTCAATTAAGTATTGCAAAAATCTAAAAATTTTAAGAGAGAATCAATTTTAAATTCTTAATTTTTATCCTATGTTTTCAAACGCCTTCTCGGCCACACTTGATCTTGCTGTTCTACGATATTTTAAATCAGCTAAGTTTAGTTCGTATGGATCGTCCAGTTTGCTTAACGTAGGATAAATCGAGGACAGATGGATTACCCTTCGAAAAACTTTCAATTAGTTCTTTATTTTTATGAATTAGGTTCTGCAAAAAAGTACTACGTGGTGATCTATTTGACACAATTTAAACGTTAATTTAAATTAAAAATAATAAGCGTGAAAAATATACATATAAAAAACTGAAAATTTAAGGAAACCGTTCACTAATTTAGTTTTTACTTCTCGTTTTTCATAAGCGGAGCAGCACTGCATAGATGGTAAGTAATGGAGTAGGATGTACAACCTTCGTGCAACCATCTAGAACAGAGAATATATCGCAATCAGTCCTCTTTTTTTTTAATGCGATAGTCTTCGAGACACCCAAGACACTGAATTTCGAGGTCATACAAGGTTTCTTCCCCTCTAGACGAATCATCCATGGTTATGGCACTTCAGAATCTTGGTACTCGTGGTACTTTTCCAATAGATTTTGGCTTATTTCGTCTACCTTTTTGGCTGAGCTGTCTGTTTATGTCTTTGTTTCTTCTGGCGAACACGAGGCATGCAAACTTGATAAAGTTAAGTTACCCATTAGGTTTGCACTAGCCTCTATCATCGCTGGTGTTATATGGGGCACAGGAGAAAGCTCCTGGATTAGTTTTCTAGGTGTTCCTCCTTCCAAACTTTTCAGCTGTATTCCGAAAAAGCCTGGTTGAGATGAGTCACGTTCACGAGGAAGGGTTTGTGAAAAATTTCTTGCACAACAATTTCTGAATGATACTATCGTAAGGTATGCTTATTCCTCAAATTCGTGTCCGGAATGTATTGCAGCCTTATTTAATGACTGTGACAGAAAAGGATTGAGGATTGTAAGGCCAAATTCCTGAAAGGCCGATGCTGTATGATAGTACCCGAATTGCCACAGGCTTCACCTAAATGTTTACAGAATTGCAACCGATTTAACACCCTACTGGTGTTACCTTTGATCATCCTTCTAACGGAATCGTAAAAATGCCCTTTAAGGCTCTTGAAGAAGGCCTGATCAAGCGCTTGCAAGAAATGCGCAGTAATATTAGGCAAACAAAATCAAATAATATCGTTATGCTCATCGAATAATTGCTGCAAACTACCTAGAGTTTATCTACTCTACCATTTTGAGGAACCATGCTGCAATAATGGCAGAAGATAAATCGTATGCGAACCAAGAACCCCTTTTATCTGCATTCCGCTTGAGTATTTGGCCTTGTCCTGTAGCAACACAACATAAGCCTATCTCTACTATTTCCTACTGGTCCTAAAAATGGAGGATAGATGAACACAGTGAACACGTGAACGCTACTCTTTTAAGTTTAAGTCAAAGCCGGAGTACATATCTGTACATAACTTACCTAACTATCTAAAGAGAAGCACCATGCAAAATTTCTGTCTCGATTTAGAACGATATTTCCCGATAACTAACTGCATACACGCGAGTAACCTTAGATTTTAGATTTAAGCGAGCGGAGTAAGTATACCACCCAAGGATAGTAAACAAGAGGATTGTTACATCAGCCGGATTTTTTCACTGACAGCTGCTCTGTCAGTGAGCCACGCCCAAAGGGGCAAGACTGTTATTTTATTTCTCTTGTTCATAGTTTATAAAAATTTCTTTAAACTCAAAATTTCAAATGGATTTTATAATTAAACTATTTTTTCTTCAAACGTCAGTAAATCCGTCAATACTCGACTGTGTAGGCCGCCGTGAAGTTTCCTTTTTCCTCCGCCGGAGCTTTACTTTTCACTTTTCCGCCGGCGGAGATAAAAGTGTTGTCATAGCAACATAGATACAATACAAACAGACAACAAAATAAGCGTCAACAACTCAAGATTTTTAAACTACAATTTGTATTTATCACTCAATTTGTGACTGCATATCTAAAAATCACTAATTTAGGAACAAATTGGTTATTATTTAATCGAACTTACTCAATAACTGCTTATCAATTCTGAATTAAAACGCAATCGGAGACGCAAATCTTTAAAAAATAATTATTGTTGCCAGTGTCCACTGACAGCTTTATGTTACATTACTAGAGCAACGACCTGTGCTATTCACCGATCCCGGTCTAAGCCGCCTTGCGAACCCACTTACCCTTAATAATTATTAGATATTATTACTATTAAAAAGAGATGCTTTGCATTAATTTGTCGGCATTTGAAGAAAAAACAGCATATTTTATTTGGAGGAAAAGTTAGTTTTCATGGCTTGGTCTCTATTACCAGCCTCACTCCGTTCGGGTGTTAGACACGAGCGCGCCATGAAAAGTATCACTTTTCCTCCATATAAAATAATATACTATATCATGAAATTACCACGGTTTTCTTGGAAAATATGTTTTACAAGTTATTTGTTTATGAATTCAAACCAACCTTGATACGCCAATAGAAGCATAACGATTCGGGGATTATTAAATCTTGTATGAAAAGTATCCTAAAGAGCCTGTGTAATATGAGTTTATGGTAGAAAAATAGATAAAAATAAAATAAAATATGACAACTCTTTTATTCAGTGTGGGCCAAAAGAGTATGCATAATTTGGAAAACTTAATAATTCCTTCTCGGAAAATGTTATTCTATATGGAACTTAATGCTTAAAGAAAACATAATTTTAACGATACGAAAGCTCAGATTAAGTACACCCAGTGGACGAAAAATAAAAATATGTTACTTTCTAACACATATTTTTTGGGATTGCAGATGTGAAATATAAGCGAGAAAGCTTACCCTCGTTCTTAGCTAATTTTTTCGCGAATATGTTGTAATATCTAATTGACTTTTCAGGTGATCAATCATAACCAGCGACATCCGTTGAATAATCAGAATAAGCAAAAGCAACTTTCCACCCTAACAAACAGTCCGGCAGTGTTAACTTGGTCATGATACTTTTCCCCCAACGTCAAATGGTTGTTATCTATGTACCATATACCGTCTATAATGAAGTATACACCTCCCGGTGGATGGCGTTACTCATCGGTCTTTATCTGTTTGTCCCAAATCTGTGCGTTAAGGGCAATCGCACCCCTTGTTTTGCCGTTCGCCCTCACGGGAACAAGAAAATTCAGTTAAGTGACTGACGTCTACATAGAAAGCTCGTTTTACTTTTTTCATGTAAGTGAATGGGCGGATGTATGTACTTTAAGGTTTGCATTCCTTTTAAGAAGGCTAGGCCAAATGAAGACTTTATAG
>MU182544.1:195110-229873 GCA_016904865.1 Pissodes strobi | reverse complement strand
CTTCTTAATAAAAAAGGAATGCAAATTTTAAAGTACATACATCCGCCCATTCAAAGGTTTTTTTTGGGGTTTCAAAAAAGTAATATGATCGTATCTCATATGAAGACTAAGATTCCCAAAATGATATCGTAAGAACAGTTACATTTTCATTCAGCGGACTCGAAAGGGAAGAATTTCATCGCATCTAGAGTTAAACGAAGACAGCGCAAAAAACTATTCAGTTGGAACATCGTATCTCCATATACGATAATGTTAGAGGCATAAAAATTGCATCGTTTTATCCTTAGTAGACTTAAGATGTTAATATTCTGCCCTCAAGAAACAGTGTCTTAATCGTAATTTGACATACGATGTTGTTAATTATTGTAGTGATCCGTTTGAAAAGCCTGTCAATACAAGTTACGATGTTAGTACGTCTGAGTTACGATTTTAAAAGGTAGGTTTATTTACTTTGAATTGTTGTTTTCAACATTTGGCGGAGTGAGGTAAAACTGTGTTGATTTTCTTAAATTTGAGTGAATACCTATTCAGCTGTGATAAGATATGAGTTCAAGAGGAAAATTTTCAGTCATGCTTTCAAAAGGTATGTGATAAATCCGTAATTTCAAGCAATTTCAAGGTCTTACATTTGATATACACTATTTAACCGGCTTGAAAATATGGGAATGCTGACATAAACTTTTACTTTGTAGACAAAAACAAATGCAGCGATGATGATCTTGCGATTCTACAAGAAGCATCACAAAACAAAAGAAACAAACAAAAGAACTATAAGAGAACATATTGAAAGTCTACTCACTACCAAATCTTACTACATTCGGAAAGATTCAAAGCGACAGTACCTGCAAATTGACATTCAATCCTTAGCCCAGATGTATAGACTGTACGTCGAATGGGTAACGCAGAGGCATGTACGAGTTGCTACATGCAGACAGTATCGCTACGTGTTTGAACATGAATACAATATGGGTTTTTCTTGCCAAAAAAATACCAATGCGAGGTTTGTAATAAATACTTGCTGGCCGATGAAACCAGAAGAAAAGAACTCGAGATGGAAAGGCAGAAACACCAGAAAAATAAATAAGGAATACGGAAGTTGAAAGAAAGCGACAAACAGCTTGGAAAGGAAGACAAATCATTCAACGTAGCCTGTTATGATCTACAGAAGATACTCGTGACGCCATACAAAGATGTCAGCATCTTTTACTACAAGTTAAAATACAGCACTTACAATTTAGCACTGTTTGACATCGCCGACAACAAGGTTCATTGTTATGTATGGCATGAGACGATTGCTAAAAGAGGTGCCAACGAAATTGGAAGCTTCGTCCTGGATTATATCAAGAATCAAAAACAAAACGGCTTCAATAAATTTGTATTTCACACGGATAATTGCACCGGCAAAACAGAAACCGATTTGTTTTTGCAATGTATGTTCATGCTGCAAAAAGTATAAGGGTGACATAACTCATCGTTTCTTGAAGAAGGGGCATACCCAAAACGAAGGTGATAGTGTTCACGCCCTTATTGAACGACAGAAGATAGGAAAAGTTGTGTGTACGCCTGAGCAATGGATAATACTTATTAAGATGGCGAAGCTGGTGGACCCTACCCGGTCATAGAAGTTAATCAAGACATATTTTACGACTTAAAGAAATTGATAGACAGTAGCAGAAACTGGAAGACAGACGAAGATGGAATGATATAAGGGAGAGTGATCTGCTGAAAATTGCAATAAAGTATGACTTTATAAACCAGAAAGAGCAATGTTTGCTTGAATTAAATAAGGCCAAAAATCGAGCTAAGAGAAAAATCATCATAAATCCACCAGAATTTGTTCAGGAATTGGAGAAAGCTTATAAGAAGCCAATGCCAATCTTAAAGAAAAAATACGTCCATCTCCAGTATTTATGCAAAAACGGCGTTCCCGATATGTACCACTTATGACTCATACTACAGAAACCTTCCTTTTGGAGTCCATGACGAAGATGATGATGATGGAGAGCCAGTTTGATTGATTACCTTTTTTCATGTAAAAGAAAAAAAAAGTTTAACTTTTTTCCAATGTTGATCGTTTCATTTACGATGCGAAACTCCCATAGTGTTCCTTTGTGCATATATATATATATATATGTATATATATATATGTCCATTTAATGATCCTTCAAAATTACGAGGTCATTACGATGCCACTATTTTGAAAACTGCCTAACAATAAGCTCCAACCGGTTGCACCCCAAACGCGGTTGTGTGTTTTGCAGCGCGAAGAAGTTCTTTTTGTCTTTCTCGTAGGTTTGATTGAAAGAAGATTTGCAATGCTCATTTTGATCTAAAATCTTAGATAACCAGTTGCGAAACTTTAAAATTCGTCTCCTATTTCCACCACTGCAGCTTTTTATTAGAGTTAGTGCTGAGTTTATACGACTCAACTTTAAAAGATATTATAAAGTAAATGTGATAAAACGAATCCTAATCTTTAAAAATACCAAAATTACCCAAAGTTTAGTTTATAATAACGGTTGAAAATCAGTATCCCACAAAAACTTTAACTAGCAGAAAACATTCCCCCGATTTAACAACTAGCAAAGCCAATTGGAAGCTTTTCGAAGGAAATTTGCCTTTTCACGACCGAAAACTTGAGGAAAATGAAGTATTTACTATCAAACTCTATTACAAGCACTAATTTCGCAGTTTAATTCTGTTTATCCCCGATCAACTTCCCAGCGGGGAGTTTTCTTAGCGATTCACTTGGTCGTTTACCAACTTCGCAAATAATGAGGAAAATGCGGTTTCGAAATACTAATAAATTTATTTAAGGATTGAGCCTTGTCTACAAAATCGTACCTGTCGCAGAAAGTCCTAAATCAAACTTATGTTTTGCGATTTGAATGAGCACTACGGATGATTAAAATGTAATTATTTTAAAAACATGAAAGAAGGTATTGTGTTTTTTGTACTTTCGATTTCGATATTTTTTTGTCGTGGCCTTATACATCTAATTGCACAAAATTTTAGCTATAGTCCGTTTGGAAATGCTGCGAAGTTGTAAATTATTGTCCGATAGAGTTTTAAATTTAAAAAGTATACCGCGGGCCAAAACTCAATTGGTTATTTTATCATAAAGCTTCATAATTCGGTTTACTACATATTTACAATTAGGCTTGACCCACCCGAATACGGGTGGAACGCAGGTGTACACAATAATAGTATATTATATACCGCGGAACTGAAGTAGTACTTTTAATCCCGAAGGTAAAGTTTATGGCCAGACATTAGGGAGGGCCATAATTTAAGTTGCGTTGTGACAAGAATAATTTTGAAACATTGTCATTACAAGTGTCAAAAGCTCAGTCAGTCTTTGCAATTTAATCCTTCCGGGATTTCCGACAATATGTATGTATATTTGTGCTTTTCCATATTTGCTGTATTCAAAAGCTCCTTTTTGACCATGCCTTCTTCGAAATGGATTTCTTTTTCAAAAGCCATTGTTTTATGTCCGCTTTTCGCCAAGCACTTGTTGGTACTTTTTCGATTTTTCTAGAGCGATAGGTTGCATTATCAAGCACTATAATAGATGCTGAGTATATTAGATCTAACATTTGCTGAATGAATTTTTCAAATACATCTGCATTCGTGTCTTCATGATAATCTCCAATGTGTTTCGACCTAAATGTTAACAGGACCCTTTCTACGCACCCATTTACACTATATCTTGTTTACTGTATGCCCTTCATTTACCCATGTTTCGTCCAAATCAAATATATTTCAGTTTTCATTATGATAGTCTTTTACCATCTTTAGGTACATTCTTCTCCAGCATATAATTTCATATTTTTCTATTTAAAGTGATTTTCTGTTTTATGCATCCGATTCAAAATTCATTTCTTTCAATGTTTTCCATAATTTGTCTCTAGTTATTTTTAAAAAATTTTCGTAATTTTTTAGTGTGATATGAATAATATCATACGAAGAGATTTCCTTGTTTAAATAAAATTAACGAACTGCTCTTCTGATTGCTCGTTTTTCATTTCCATTCATAACAATTTTTCTCCTTCCAGATGCCGTTTTTGGAGCCTTCATATAGCCACTTGTTGATTCACGTAAAATCTTATATACAGGGTGTGTCAGAATTGAATGCTAATCCTTAAGGGTGATAATCTATAAGTGATTTTAAGAAGAAAATGTCATATGAACATAGGTCCGCAATCGCCTTATTTTTGAGATACAGGGTGTTGAAAATTAAAAAACCAATTTGTTTTATCCCAATATTTCTCAAACCCCTATAGATATTTCTTTATATTATGCTAGGTATTAAGTACGTATAAAAATAAATTTTTTAAGCAAAAGATTTTTTTCAACTCCAATCAGTGGCGCCCCTTCTAACATGTCCTCTTATATTTTTAAACGAAGAAATGAAACGCCACTGCTTTTTTCAAAATAAAACTTATTTTCGCAAGCTGTTATTATTTCTTAATAAGAATGTCCTCTTGACTTTTTTCTGTCCGACGAACAGTTTTCGATTAAAAAAATAAAATGCATTTATCTGTACGGTCCTAATTTCTAAATTTTGAATAAAGTAAATTAAAGAATATTTTTCTTTGATTACTTATTACATTATTGAAAACTTAGGAATTAGGACCGTGCAGATAATACAATAAAAATAAGGTGATTGCGGACCTATGTTCATATGACATTTTCTTCTTAAAATCACTCAAAGATTATCACAATTAAGGATTAGCATTCAATTCTGAAACACCCTGTGTAGATGTTAGCCAGACTCCTGTCATTTCCGAACACATTTCAGCAATTTTACTCACACTAGTGGGATGTAGGATCTATATTTTAATAAGGTTCTAATTCAATATTTTATGCTCTCTTACGACTTCCTTAGTTATAAGTAACCTAAAAGAAATAGAAGTTAAAACGAGTCTAAGAAAATTTACATTGCAACTTAATGCCATTCGCGTCGTCTCTTTGTAAAACTATTTCTACGGCTGTAGTTGCATATAAACTGTTTACTTTTCGTGTCTAATGACTCTCCTTTTTGCTTTCTGCGGTTTCCTATTGTTCCTGATGCATTAAGTTGCATTAATTAAACACAACTGAATAACTCTGACTTTATTTAGAGAAATTAGCGAAAGTAATCGAGTGTTTTAAAGACAGTGTGGTATTAAGATCTTTAATTAATTATTTAGTTCGATAAAACTATAATAGGTTTTACTTTAGTTTAAGAACTGGCTTGATTCGTGTCTAGATGGAGTACGTGATATTTCTCGAAAACTGACGAAAATGTGTCCAAGAGCATATATGAATAATATGCTATTTCGGTCTCAGGACCGGACTGACGCATAAGCTAAAGCTAAGAATGGCAAAATTCAGAGAAGGCAGATGTGCGCTCACATAAACATTATGCAAGTAGTTGAACTGAGCGTAATGAATTTGACGAATATAAAGTCGAGTAAAAAGTATATATATTATACGAAATAAAATGTTTAAAGTATAAGAAATGAGAAAAGATTTAAAAATCTGACGAAACTAAAGAAAATGAAGTGGTTACAGCTGGTAAAAAATAATTTTGGATCTAAATAATTCCAGTCATTGTTGATGTGAACGTATTTTACATTGTTTTGGAATAACACAGCAAGGCAGGTAAGACACGATGGCTATTTAAAGTATTATTATGTCTAGAAGCTAGATGCTTCATCTGTTAAAAATCTATATACGGTTAATATTTATGATATAAGTGTTTAAAGTAAATTTTTGAGGCACGCAATCCACATGAGTGCCTTAAAAATACTTTTAACACAAATAACATACAATATTTTTTCTACACACGGCAATAAAAAGCATACAATAATTAACAATTAAATGTTTAGAATCACTAAAATCCAGGTACTTTCTAATAGCATGGAATATTTATATTAAATTATCGAAGGTCACATTGGTTAATAAAAACTAGAAGGCATTTTTGTTGGCTAATTTGTTTACAGAAAAACTGAAATTTTGAAAGGTCCGGTCAGTTTTATTAAAACGGTAGCGCTGGCTGTTATGATTTGCGAAAAATGCAAGAAATACAAGAAATCGATCCACTTAAAGACATATAAGAAGCTGCTAACATAGCTACCTTGGATTTACTGCCACGAAATTCAAGATTCCAATATGAGATTGTTCATAATAAATTTATAAAATGGTGTGAAAGCAAAGGCATTCCTGGAAAGTATTTCGAAAACATATTCCTAGCCTATTTTCAGGAAAAGGCAAAGGGATGGAAGTCACCCTCTCTTTGGTCCCATTCAATGATCAAAGCTATGCTACGTGTGAATAACGACCTAGACATCAGCAAACATTTAAAACTAATTGCCTACTTGAAGCATCAAGGAGAGGGTTACCAGGCCACAAATCAAAAATTTTCACTGGAGACTACATTGAACAGTTTCTGAAGTGCGCACCGGACGATGAATACCTTCTGATGAAAGTAGCTACGATTGTATGAGTATCTGTTGCCTGCCATAGGGAGGAGCTTTGTCATTGACTCTTGACATCGCGGAAGATATGGGGACTTCATTAGTTATTAAAATATCAAATACCAAAACCAAGTTACCACGAAATTTCACTATCGTTGAAAAATTTTATTTGGATTTTTATCGAAAATATACTGATCTTCCTCTGCGATGTCGGATATCGGCGGCCTTTCCTAAAATATTTAAAGGTAAATGTGCAACAAATCCAATCGGAATTAATACGTTTGGAAAATTTCCTGCTTCTACCACAAGATTTCTGCAACTTCCAAATTCAACACTCTATACGCTTCGCTTTCGCTGTTCCTCTGCGAGCTTACTTGCCGATGCTGGAGCGAATTTGACGACAATTAAGCGGCATGGGGGATGGAAATCCTCAACCGTTGCCGAAGGGTACATCGTGGATTCCTTGGAAAGTAAAAATTCTATTGCTCGAAAATTGCTTACAGTACAAACGACAACAGCCGATGATGCTTCAACATCAACTGGACATACTGTTGTTTATGTTTAGTCCTCTTCAACCATGAAGAACAGCAGAACGGAGGATGGAATTCATTTTTCAAGTTGCTCAAATTGTACTATTAATATAAGTGTAAATAAGTAAAACGGAATAATTTTTGCCGGTTTTTCTTGAAAAAATTGACATTTTGTTTTTAACACTAGTGCCTTTAAGGCTAGTAGACAGTGTTAAAAGTTCCATTTTTAACATGTGTGTAGAAAAAATACTTAAAAACCAATCAAGAAAATAGGATAAAGGGCTACAAATATAATGAGAAAAAACCAAACCGCTCTTACTGTTAATGAAGCAACCCATGAGCATAATTTTGATTTCGAGGGCGTTAAGGTCATAAAAACAGAGTCGAACACGAAAAGGCGAGAATTATTACAATTCATGACCGAAAAATCTACTTTCAACTTTTAAGGTTAGGTTTATATTTTGTTTATCTTAGGTATCTTAAAGGAACTGCTTAGAAATTTTTAACATCTTAAATACAAAACAAAATCTTTAATTCGGACTAAGGGTTATAGCCGGAACGTTAAATCCATAATGACCTAGATATATTTTGATATATTATTAAAACCTGGCCGCAGATTAAAAAAGAAATCACTAAAAAACATGTGGTCAAAAGGCACAAATGTATACAAATATAATATATAGGTTCTCATTAAATAAAAACAATAACCTTCTAATTGACGCTTCGGCAGGAATTCTGCGCCATTTTCAAAAATTTTAAAATTACAAACAAAACCAGAATAAAAGTTCCTATTCAACTACATATTTTCAAATAGAACTTACTCTAAAACATAACATCCTCAAAAACGAGACAATTCAATACACATAAAAGCAAAAGTATAACGTCGACATTTCAAAAATATACAAAGAACATTAATTTTCAGCGGAATGAGTACCATGTCTATGGTTAGTAATCTTAATTTTAATATTAAATATTTAGAAACGGTTGATGACATTTTTGCCTCATAGAAATGTTTATGAGAGCAAAATACTAACGCAAAAACCTAAAGAGAAGGCCAAGCAATTTTAATTTATTTGAGGCATTTCTCATCTTTTTTCTGTTAAACACTTTTACAACTATATTAAACTTTAACAAATTGTATTAGGCAAATTTATGTTTTATTGTTGTTGGCTGCATTTATATATTTTTTTTATTTTATTTATTCGTAGATTTCTCGTTGTCCTTTATTTCAGTCACCGAATATTAACTAAGATAAGAAGATTTACTATCCGCGGCGACACATCAATGCCTCCTTCCCCGCGCGAAAACTAGCATGATACTGGCATGCGACCTTTGGACCCGGCGCACACTGGTCGGATTTCTAGGAAAGCTGGTCATAATAAGGTTTACCAGAAATAAGACATAAAAGTTATTAAGTATTACACGTTTAATGACAAATAATTGTTGAATTTTTGGCCTATCATCTATATTTATATATAGGGTGTATTAATTATCACTAACGATAAAAATCATCTGTATGTTCTTAAACGGTTTTAAAAAATTATTTTGAAAATTAAGGGCTCCTTTGTTGTAAAAAAAGGGTTTTAAATTTTTAATTCGATGATCCAAATTTTGTTTTTGCAACGGTTAATTCAAGAGTCTCACGAGCAAAATTAATGTTAAGAGGAAGACAGAGACGCGTTGATGAGGGCTTGCAATATTGCCATACAAGTATTTCAGAGTTATCGCTATTTAAAAAAATTAATCTAATAGGAACCAAACTAGTAAAAAGTATAAAAGCATCAGTGCAGCTGTTGTTCAAAAATACTTGTTTATATTCTGACTCTCACAAGGTAATATCAAAGCCATATTTACAAATTAAAACTAAATTATACATTTTATCTGCTGATTCAGCCAAAGTATTAATTACCTCTTTTTATAATAACATCAGCCTTGCATCAGCAATAATGATTCCACCGAAATTTCAGCTTCAGTTTCACTTACTACAGTATTATGGGATTAGACCAGCTCATCCTTTAGTCATATTATTTGTATTCGGAAATATGGTGAAATCATTAACACAAAATCAAAATCTCTTAGTTATTACACACCTTGAGTATTGTTTTCAATAATAACTAATTAAAAACATAAATAGATTTTTGAAACAGCCAGTTGAATACAAACTTTATCAAAATATTTATTTGGTGAAAATAATAAAAAACTATAACGTAAGTTTGACAGGGCGCTGCAAACAATTCAAAAGATATCAATTGTATTTTTCCAAAGCCAACTAGAGTACTAGAGTGCTATAAATAATTTCGTCATAAATTTGATTAAATATACCGCAAACGAAAATATCGTTTATGGCCATCTTTTATTTAAATTCAACCTGTGTGTGGCGTAGTTCGCCTATCCTTACCAGGCAACGAAGAAAATAAACGATAATTCCTTTGTAGCGCTCGCTGAACACGCATATCCCCTTGAGTTGACCTTCTTATCCTTAGTTAATATTCGGTGTCTCAGTGCACTATTACGTAATGAACTAACTTTTAGCTACCGAAATAGTGGTAACAACGAAATAGAAAATGGAAAAGTCTGACTAAACATAACTTAAATATCAAAGATATTGATTTCTAGATGATGATTGAATTTTCTCGTGTTCTCAAAAAAGCACTATTTTAGGTACAAGTACAATTTTTATTATTTATTTGAAAATTTAATATTTTGCTTAATAACATGAAGAACCAATAATATAACAACACAATTTATCTCTTAAATTATCAAAATGGGCCTTGCAGACTGATTCAACGTTTTCACTCCGACTTTACATCGAAACAAATCACTCAAAATTATTATTATACGTCAATATCTTATAAATGTAAATTATATTTTAAACGGATAATTAGTGCCGCCTGGCCAACAATTGTATCCAATACTATATGTCTATTACATTTCAGTAGTTCGAAATTTCCTTTCGAAAAGGTTAACGTAAATGCATTCAGTCCATTATTGTTGTCGTCTTTATTCGTAGATGGCATTTTAGAGCCTGGAGAATAATTCTTCCTCCCGTGAGGAGATTAAGGAAACCAGCATAGAACATTTGCTGGCATTTCTACGGCTTTTTCTTGTTTTTCAGTTCGCCATTTACCGACGCCTTCTGCGGAGAAATTTGAAATTAAATTTTAGGATTATCTTTCGCCAAGGTTTTTTTGTCGAGTAAGTCCCGAAGCTCGTTTAATAATGATAATTAGGGGACGTGAAACTGGCGATTATGTAAGGCTCCATTATAAAGCAAAAGGAAAAATTATCATTTTTTGTTTTCGACTTAAAAGTAAGGAAGTTAATAATTTTAGCAGTTACGACAGAAAGCTAAATACAAAAGTTAAATGTTTTTATACTTACAAAGAGCTTAATTTTTTTTGAGCTGCTATCGACTTTCTAAATTTAAATTAGGCGGTATCGGATTAAGTTTGTTGCTAAAGCAACCGCAGGCGTAGCTTAAATAATTATTGCACAAATCTAACCAAATCGTAGATCAATAAGTAAGAAAAATAGAAATAAAATAGAATCAAAGCCAAACATTATTATTTACTATCGGAGTGTAATCGAAAATCGATAACAAAACTATATTAAATTATGGTATACAGAATTCGCAAAGAGATAGAAAATTCAGATTACATTAATTAATAATTATTACAAAGTAATACATTTCCTACCTAGCCACATATTATACATGTATGTAAATTTTAACTAAAAGCCCTAAATCCGACAAACTTTATTGAGTACTCTCGTCAATCAAGGGTCAATTAATCCAAACACTTAACTATTCGGTTTAGAGATGCTCGGAAATAGGAAACCGTTATGTTAACTGATGGAAATTGTGTTCCCTTTCATAATTAATGAAAACTTTTCTTTTAGAATGTAGAGACAAATAATTTTCATAAAGCTTTGTATCCCG
This sequence comes from Pissodes strobi, assembly GCA_016904865.1. Classification (NCBI taxonomy): domain Eukaryota; kingdom Metazoa; phylum Arthropoda; class Insecta; order Coleoptera; family Curculionidae; genus Pissodes; species Pissodes strobi. Next base: position 218,942 of record MU182544.1, on the reverse strand, counting down.
TGGAAGCATTTGAAATCGGTTGAAGTTCAACGGAGCCCTTGGTTTGTCATGTTCTCGTTTCCATCTCTAGATATTTCTTCTTTCGAGGGGTATACATACCCAAATTATCGTGTGCGGTTTATTATTGTTTATTATCTAGAAGGACGTACATGAATTGCTTACTGTCTTGGTGTCCTAATGAGGGATCGTTCTACTACTCGAATTATAATAACACGAATTCCGCAACTGGTCCAATAATTTTAAAGGCATATTAATGCCCTGCAAACTGGCTTTTAGCGTTATGGTTTTTGAAAGATTGCGGGAACCTTTTATTTCACTTCACGCACGGCCAGCCAATCCTGTGAATATCACTGTGTCATCAGCCTACCGTCTTCTATATCATATAAAGTCTTCTAGAAGGCACATTCTGAGTACACATTGAAGACCACAGAAGATAAAATACAGCCACGACGAACTAATTTTAGTATTTTGTCTTCATCTGAACTTCCTCCACCCAATCTGATTGACCCGGTCTGGTTCCAAAAGATTTTTACATCGTACATGTCTATTTCGACATCTTATAGGACTCCTATCATCTTGGCATGCTGAACAATAATACTGAAATAATAGTTGAAGGGAAAAGGGAGCTTCTCGAGTTGATACTGCTCTCCTGAAGCCAAACTGATAATCTGACACCTGCTCTTAACACACATTCGTCCATGTATGATGTTCAGAATTATTTTTTAGAGAAAGCTCATTATATTTACTAATTTTTTTTAAAATCAACACACTTTCTAGCACCTGGATTATTCATCAATAAGATAAACTCTGACTCCCGCCATTCTTATGATATAACTCCGCTAACATATATTTTGTTGAATATCGTCGTCAGCCATTTTAGATTATCTCCATCAAAGAATTTAATGATGTCAGCAGGAATATTGTCAAATGCTAGATTTTTTTCCTTATTGGCGTTCTTTAGCGATATTTAGTGCGAACCTCACTTTATTTTTAAGTAGTGATATGAATGCCATGATATTTTATGGATCAGGTCAAGTGTCACCAAAAAATAGTTTAACGATACAGGCTTACCACGTGTTTTTGACATCAGTCTTGTCCCTTATAATTAGACCATCTTTGACCTGCAAATATATTTGTCACTTTTCTTCTGGTGGTCCTTGCAATTTTCTTTACTTCCTTATGCAGATTATAGCTTTCTCCCTTGTCTTGACATCTTTCTGTGTCTTCGCACATCCCTATATTTTACTGTTCCTTCGCCGTTTTGAATTTTCTTCTAATGTCACGTTGTATTCTCATGCATTGCGCCCTTTTGTTCCTAAAGGCTCTTGCCATATTTATCATATTCATTATTTCTTCCGTCATCCATGCTATCTTAACTTCCACATTAGGTTTTAGACATTCATCTTTGATCTTGTTCTCTTTTTCTTGCAGTGTTTCATCTGGTCTTCCACATTTACATTTTCATTCCCCTGGTGAATACATGCAAACTGGAGTTTGTTTAATAGTTCATTTCTCAATGACGTACTTTTCATATTTCGGTAATCATATTTCTTTCAGTTTTCTTCTTTACTTTCTTGAATCTAATTCTCAAATACGCCATTAGGGTTGTGGTCGGTGCAATCCCACCATAAGTTTCTGCACCCGGATATATTTTGATGCACTTATTTCTGTTTTAGTATTAAGTGTAGATAAAGTAGAGTAAAAAAACATACCAATAAAAGTAAAGTTATAAAAAAACAACTAGTTAATTTACTTGGAAGCAAATTTCAGCTAATTGATTTGATAAACACGCCGTAAAATAAAACAATGTTCCTCACTTCCGGAAGGACTCTTCAAGTAGCCAGAATAATAACAGGTAGTAAAAATTAGCCGTAAAAAAAAACCTGAAAGATCAACATATTCAAAGATTCTACTTCTACTTAAAACACAGGAAAATGTACGTTTGCCTGCCAGAGATAATAAAACAAAACACCAAAGAAAAATCACAAAATGCAAACTTTTACCTGCGCAGAGTTTTTCCACAAGCAGCTAACGCCGAAATCGGCTAGCTTCTCCAAATTGTGGCTGAGATAGAACGTTCCCAAAAGAAATTAGAAGTGTGGGATGATGGCTACGCTAAAACCCAAATACAACTCACTAGACTAGTGAATAATATCAGAAATTAAACGATGCACCAAACCAATTATACGCATAAGTTAATTCTAGGATACGGCCTAATCAATGAAGCTATGAATGTCATCATGGAATGTGGTGAGGAAAATGATGTCCAGTTTAATGCCGGAAAGACTCAAGCAGCTGTCTTCTAAAAAAAAAAAGCAAACACTGCACGATATGACTTATCAATAACAGACAAACTGTCTCTGGCCTCGACAATAAGCTTGCTGTGTATCAACGTAGAAAACAACATGTTTTGGCGTAATCACGTCACCACAATCGCCCCAAGGCAGCTGCAAAAGAGCTAGGAGCACTCTGGAGAGCACAAAAGTGGTATACATCTGATCAGCTCTTACTGCTCTATAAGACCCAGATAAGACCATCTCTGGAATACTGTTCCCATGTGTGGAGCTCGGCACCCAAACACTTGCTCAAGATATTGGACTCCATACAGAGGAGAGCAGTTCGTCTTGTGGATGACCCAGACTTGACTAAATACTTTGATAGCCTTAAACACCGAAGAAAAGTGGCGGACCTATCTCTTTAATATCGATACTACTACGGAAGGTGTTCGAACTGGTACTTATGATTCCACGCAGAATTGTGCCAAACAGAAACATCTCTCAGACGCAAGCTGCCCCATCCCGTCTCCAGCAGCAGTTACGAACACCTAAGACGTCTCTGTTGCGGGGCTACTTTGTCTGGAGGACTGCCTCTCTCTGGAATCTGGAATGTAACGTCTTTCCCGAAAACTACAACCTACGGCGCTTTAAGTCCAACATACACCATCTTCTCCACACACGCACCGCTCGTTGATTCGCATAAGATTTTTCTTTTGTGCGTATGTCGAACATAAAAAAGAAAATATTCTATATTAGGGCAGACAAAGGATCTCACAAGGCGTTTAAAAAAAAACTTACTGACGCTACATTTACACTGTCATCACAATGATGAGCTTACGAAAAATAATCGTTTTCAATTTTAATCCAAGGAGGAGATTAAAGGAACGCCACGTAGAACCTCAACTGGAAATTTCGTCAAAATTTTAAACTAGCCAATCCTATTAAACAAATGGCTGATGTCACAAATGCCAAGGCTTCGAGCAATTGGTGGCAGGCCATTCTATCTATCCAGTTCAAGTTTATCTAACAACCGGCTTCTTCGGAGCAATGGTGTCAAACGAGAACACCACCCACTTTTATTTAACTACTTTGCGTTCAAACGGTGACGGACATGCTACATACTACACACGTAGTCTATAATATTAACACACGGGAAGCATATTTCCCATATAATAAAGAGCTGATTACAAGTTTGCTTTTATGTTGTCCTCACCCCTTTTACATTTTAAAAATGCCGGGTCGCTTATTTACACATCCTCACATACGACGACACCAGGGTGCTGAAATCGGTTAGGGTTTGTAAGCGTTTGTAGCACTACAAAAGCTCACTGATTTGGGCACATAATTGCGCCATGTCTTCACGGTGTAATCAATTTGCGGTAAGAGCGTGGTCTAGAGGTTTAGATGGCTGGGTCTCACCTGGACGATCCAGGTTCAAACCCCGTTGCTTTTTTTTAGGTTAAGCTTCAAAACAGTTTCCTTTCTTCATTTTGGGTATGTCTTGGTTTAGTTTGGGTTAGCACCTGGTTAGTTTCCTTTTCTTGAGCCCCGTAGCGAGCGAAGCGAGCGGAGCGCCACGCGAAAAGCGAAATATTATATAACAGCGTATTCCAGGTGCCCAAATCAGTGAGCTTTTGTAGCGCTACAAACGCCTACAAAACCTAACCGATTTCAGCACCCTGGTGCCTATGATAGCCAGTTACTTAGGTGCCGAAATCAGTGCGCTTTTGTAGCGTTATTATTATTCACAAAGGCTCACAGTTTCAGCACCCTGGTGCCATCGTATGTGAGGATGTGTAAATATGCTGCTGGGTCATCCCAACGAGTAAGAAAGAAAATTAGTGCATTTTAACCGTCATCAGTAGAAGAAGCTTTACCATGTTATGTACTGTGATAATATAGGACATTATTATTTTCTTTTCTTTAATGGGCCATTATTTTGAAAATTGTTTATTATTTACAGCAACCGCCACGAAAAAAATCCTTGACAATATGCCGAAAAAAAATAATCATATATATCATATTCAATAGCTTAATAGTAGAATGGAGACCTGCATAAGAGAAATGGAGGTAAAATTCAGCTTTAATGAGCAATTTAGTATGTACTAATTTTGAACCGTTACAGATTACTAGATTGATTTTTTGGCTTCGACTTTTTTGCGAATTGTATAGTGTATAACTTGACAATAGAAGATAGACATATTTTTGTCTTTTATGATGCAGAACTCCTAAAAATTTTACCGCTGACTTTGTTGGCATTACCTGATCATATATATCGCGTTAATACATGACAGAAACTGCTTAGTGGCTCGCTTATTTCTATTTTTACGTGCTCACCAGCTCACCGTGTAGGAAGTTTTATATCAGCAATTTATTTTTACTCCTGAATGCACGAACATAAGAAATATCGTGATGAAAGTAAAAAATTTGCATTCGAATAGGAGCCATCAAGAAATGTCATTATTGGATTTATTAAAGTCGTTTTATTGGAATAACTCTCTTGCTTCTAAGGCAATACTTATAAATATTTTATTTACTGTAAAATGAGAGTTAGTTTTAAAGAGATATAACTTCTTAGGTCTAATAAATGCAGTATTGCTAAAGTATTACTAAGAAAATTGCAGATAGCAAATAAGAAATTTTATTATATCTCGAGTTGTCACTTTTCTATTAGCAAAAAAATAGTTGTAAGAGATTTGGACCCTTTTTTATAACTGATGTTGTTCTAATGTCTCTTTTTTGGAATATTGACAAAACTTACCGATTTTGTGCTTTGAGAGGTGCCATATTTAGCCGCAATTTTTGTATGGTAAGATACTAATAAGATAGGCATATCTTCGCCAAGGAAAAAGCAAACATGCTCCCCAAAATGTTTTTATTGCACTCTACCTTAAGCGTTCCTCAACGCAACGCCCTTCCCACTATATCGAATATCAACACTACCATGGCAAAAGTGCTAGCGTGTTAAAGAACTGCGTCAATGAACTAACACTCATCTTTCCAAAATTTTTTCTCTGTCTTGTCGGAAAGGGATTTACCCGTCTTCTTAGAAAGTCGTTCGAGTGCAGCCTGTTCCAAAAAAAACCCAAGAAAACTAAGCCCTGAAACTACCGCCCATTTGTGTTGCTTGCAATAATCCCAACAGAATAATTAGTGATAACCAGGAGATATATTGGTCTATGTCGCTCATATATGGAGTAGGGCAATTGGGAACTACGGAGAATCTCCAGCTATTGCGTTGAATATTTCGAAAGAATTCGTCAGAGTTTGGCATGGCGGATTGCTCGACACACTGCCGTCCTTCGGACTGCCAATCTGTCTCTATAACTGGCGTGCCAGTTTCTCTGCAGGTTGCAGTTGATGGGCATATCTCATACAAGCGACTGAGACGTATCACCGCAGACAGGAGCAGATTCCAACAATTAATCAAGATCCGGTGAAAGTTTGAACTCGGAATGACAGAAATTTGATCCAGTTTAATGCAACAAAAACTAAAGCACATACGATTACCCAGAAATTCAATACAGCTGGCCCTGGTATCATTATGGCAGGATCGGTCATTGCGTCAGCCTCGCCAATCGGACTACTGGGTGTCTTGGTCGAATCTAGGACTATTTTTCGAATGACAATTTTCCGAAAGACAGTTCTTCGAACGACAGTTTTTCGAATGGACAATTATTCGAATGGATAATTATTCGAACGGATAGTTTTTCAAAAAGGCAAATATTCAAAGGACAGTTTTTTTGAAAATATTAAATTAGAGAAAACATAAAGATAATTTTAACGTAGTTTATTAAAATAGTTCATTAAACATATTTTTTACATATAATTATTAGCGTTTTGCATAGCGCTCCGCTCGCTTCGCTCGCTACGGGGGCTCAATCAACAAGAACTAACCAAGTGCTAACCAGAACTAACCCAAGGCTAACCCAAACTAACCCAAAATTAGGAAAAAAAGGTAAATTGATACAAAACAATAAACAAAACATCGATCGCGCCGGAATGACAGACAAGAACGCTACCTTCTACACCACGCACCATGCAGAAATTTTGCTAAAACGATAAAAGGGACTAGCCCAAACTAAATTAAAGATTCGAAAAATGGTTCATTCGAAGAATTACACATTCGAAAAATTGTCGATTCGAAGAATTGTCTTTTCGAAGAACTGTCCATTCGAAGAAATGTCGTTCGAAGAACTGTCGTGCGAATAATTGTCATTCGAAAAACCATCCGGATTCAGTCTTAGTCAACAGCAATTATCATGGCATGACCACGTTGCTAGCATCGCAAAATCAGCCTCACAGAAGCTTGGTGCGCTACTTCGCAACAAAAAACTGTATATATCGCAGCAGCTGCTCTTGCTCTACAAAGCGCCAATAAGACCATGCTTAGAATATTGCTGACATATCTGGGATGTTGCAACGAAGCACACCCTAAAGCTGATAGATTCCATTCAGACAAGAGCTCTGCATCTCGTCGGCGACCCGGAGTTGATCCGGGATCTATATAGTCTGGAACACCGCACACATGTGGTCGAGATACCTCTGTTATACAGATATTTTCACGGCACAAGTTCCGAAGATTTGGGCTGCCCCATCCCGTCTCCAGCAACGTCTGTCAGACAGTCATGACAGAGGGCAAGAGCGCAGCCGTTCAGGTTATAACTGGAGACACCTAGAACATCGCTTAGAAAGACTTCTTTATCTGGCTCACTGCATCGCTGTGGAACTCACTCCCAGGATATTTGTTTCCCCCAAATTACAATCTACAGCTATTCAAGAACCGTGACAATCAGAATCTTTGCACACATACCGCTCGTCTTGTGCCATCAGATTTCCCTTTAGTGAGTGTGTTATTGCCATAAAAAACTTAAATTCTAAATTACTAAAATAGTTACTATAAAAGTAAACCTAACAATGCCTTGAATATGAAACCGAGATTCCATTGGATCTTGCATTCTTGCATAATATGAGGCAGGAGGATAATTTTCCACTACTATCGCTAGATAAAAAACCATTTTGAACATTTTATCATTCATCAAAATCTAGCTAGACAATATTATTATGTTTCTTAATAACGTTTCCGGCATTTTTTTGAATGTGGTCGTTGTCAGTGCAATATTCGAAACATTGTTCCCTACTTTTCTATTGGAAGTAGTTGTTGTTAGTGCAATATTCAAAATCTAATTAATTAAGGATATATTGAGTACTTGGATAGTAGCATTATTTGTTATACAAATGCTTGAGATAAAAGATTTATTTGCTAACATCTTAATGATGAAAATCTAAGCAAGAGAAATAGTATTGCTCGCGTCAATTATACCAACTGATTAGTCAGTCTGGTTCTCCCGCCTTCTAAAGTACTAAACACGGATCGTATTTAACTAAAAACAAAAATATATTTTTAGTATTCTAAGGCAATCGCTGTTTAGAGTTTAAGTGTTTGAATCACTCAAATGTAGCGAGAAAGTTTACCTGCAACTCGTTACAGCCATACATGGATCCACGCGAAAATCACCTTTGCCATACATTATTCATAAAGGAATTCGAATAATTGCATGATTTTATGGAATATTGCGAGCAGAGGAATATATTTTGCTGGAAAGGCAGACTGGCAATATTGTTTATAGGGCATCGAAGTAAGGTTATTTGTTTTCTTTGTATCGGTATCGTGTCTTTATTCGATGAAATTTTATGGTAATTGACCAAGATACAGAGAAAGAAGCTCGATGAGTAATGACAAATAGATACGGAAGAAATTTACTTCGGACGCCTTAGTATTTTAAAACTTGATAAGGTCTGGTGCAAAAAGGCATTTACGTTGTTAGACTTTTATCTTCAAATGTATTAATTAACTAAAAAGTTTAAAAATAGTAAAATTTTAACTCGTAAAATATTCAATGTATACCTAGACTTGGCATTTATGGGCTTTTATTGATCGAACTAAAAAAAGTATAACCATATAGGATCTTAAGTTTTTTTATGACCACTTCAGTGGATGTAGATAAATTTGAGTGAAATATTTCCAATATAATATGCGCGGATAAGAAGGATAAAATGAGAGCCATAAAATTAGTGCTGGGAACATTTCACAGGAAGTATGAAAAATTACTTCTACGGTTGGACAGTAACGACTATTGACAAGATCTCTATAAATTATTTCTAGTTAGCAAAAGTTTCTAACTTTTGAACTTTGAAAGACATTAAGTCGCCTTTCAGCGAACTGACGTAGGCTAGATTTATGAAATATTCATCCTGAGGCAAATAGTAGCGAAACACATAGTATACTTATATTTAGCGCATATAACAAAACGTTCGATGGCAGTAAGACTTAGAAAAAATCCAAAATTACATTCATGTAATTTTACCATGAACAAACAGGTTGAGAAGTAAGTAAATAAGAAAATTCTCATTAGCACTAACCTTTAGGATGAACTATGTTCTATTTTACTGCCCGGCAGTGAATGCTCTTCTTATGACAGTTCCTGAAGATGCTTTGCAAAATTAGTCAGTGTACAGGGTGTCCCAAATTCGAGCCTCATTATCGGAAACTAGAACAGATACGAGGTAGGTTAAATGGAGGCAAAGTTGCATAGTTTGATGCTGATCAAAATGCCATCTTACAAGTTTAAAAATTCCGAATACTTCCGAAGATTTTTGGAAGAAACCAAATATTCGCGATTTCATTTTAATTTTGTTATGACTCTATTTGAATAGATAGAACAAAACAAATTTCACAGCTTGATTGCTACTTTTTCTGTTCTTCAAGATAGTGTTATCAGATTTTCAAACCGATGTTTCTTCTTTGTGCTGCCATGTTTTTTTAAATACGGCCCTGGATTTTTTATTACCGATTTTCTAAGTCTAAGGTCACAAAACCAATGATGTATAGCACTTATTCGAAAAATTCATATTAGTGACATTTTCCATAAGAACTCATATGTTAGAGAGAGAGAGAGAGAGACCGGAAATAGATTTTTAATGGGATTAAAAACAAAAACCCTTTTTATGCATTAACGCTTTGCATAAAGAAAGCTTAAAAACTAACATAAGAAGTGGTTAATAAATAATGTAATTATTAAAGTGTCAAGCCTCAAACCATAGGCTCTAATATATATTTTTGGCAATTTACCCAAGCAAATACTTGTGTGGGATTAGATTTGGAACAAATAATAAATTTCACATTCTCATTGTTTTATCGCACTTTTTCGAAAAAATCATTTTAATGATTTCCTGGTAAGATCTTACCAAAAATCTGTTTTCTGCCTCTCTCTAACTCATGAGTTCTTATGAAAAATGCTTTTAATACGAATTTTTCGATTCAGTGCTATACATAATTGATTCTGGAACCTTAGAAGCTCTTAAAGTCCGCAATAAAAATCGAGAGTATTTAAAAATACAAAGTTGATGATGGCAGCTCAGAAACGAAACGTCCGTTTGAAAATCTGATAACACTATCTAGTAGAAAAGGAAAAATAACATCCAGAATGTGAAATTTATTTTGTTATATCTATTCAAATAAAGTCATAAAAAATAAAAACTAAATCGAGAATATTCGGTTTTTTCCAAAAATCTTCGGAAGTCTTCGGAATTTTTAAACTTTTTGGCATTTTGATCAGCATCAAATTGCGCAACTTTGCCTCGATTTAATCGATCTCGTATATCTTCTAGTTCCCGAGATCCCAATGATGAGGCCTTTGGGACACCCTGTGCAAAAGGGTTTGATAATTTGAGAAAAGACACTGATATGTACTTGGAAATAGAACACAACATTATAGAACAGGCCACACGGACTTCAATAATTACTATAGATCCGTCCAGTCCACGCTCAAAAGTAGTCAAAAGTTAGCTTGGCGCTTTACAGCAATGCTATTCTTATGGGAAATAACTGTGCATTGTTGTGAACTCAGGCGCCTTTTACCAATAATCTATGAAATGTTGATAATTATTTATAAAAGTATTTTTGTCGTTAAGCGATATTAATAATAAATTAATATCTTCACAGTTATGTTTTAAGAGTAGTTGTACATTATATTTGTTAGGGTAAGAGTGGATTGATGATACGATAAAAGTACATGGAATGCTTTTATCGAGGAACATGCAACTCAAAGAGAGCCAAGGTTTGTCCTCATCCATGCTGGTTCAAAGGACGGTTTTGTTCATGGCGCAAAAAAAAAAAAACGTTTTTGTCATTAAAAAGGAAAGCCGGAGCATCAACTAATTCCCAACCTGGAGCAAGATCAGAAGCTGTCATAGTAATGGATAATGCCTCATACTGTTTCCTAAACAAAGTTAGGACAGGGATCAAATTAAAACCTGGTTTCAAGAAAGAGGTATATATATTTTGAAGTAGATGATTTGAAAACAGAACTGCTGGAAGCGGCAATCGCGTTTAGAGATCAATTCGACAAAATTCGTAATTAAGAAGTACAAAGTAGAAATACTGAGATGGCGCCCATTCAATGAAATTGGTGGCCGCCAACAATAGCATCTTTAACAAGGGCCAAGTGAAATAGTTGATTAAAAGTGGCTACGCTCAAGTGACCAGTGTGAATTGGAACAATTATGTTAATCGTGCGATTAATGTTGACATTAGACAATATGCTAAAAGAACATTGAATCTATTATAATAAACTTTCACGATGATGACTGTAATGATGACGATTTTGGTCACGATTTTGGAGCAAATAAATTTACTAAACTTTTATTTAGTAAATTTACCAACTTGATGTTTGTTAAACAACTGTATTTTTAAATGTATAAAATACCATACATTTTCATATATTGTATATAAATTGTATATAATATAATAAATATTACCTGTAACTATTTTTTGAGAAAAACCTACATTTTTGTCTCGGTAAATTACTTTAAATAATTTTCAACATAATAGTTTATATTGATTTTATTATACATATAAAAAAAACATCTCCCGCTTAACAAATTATGCCTGCAGAAAAGAGGCTAAAATCAAGTAATACGTTAACTTGACAATGCCGTTCTCCATAAGCGCCACGCTAACTTTTGAGCGTGGACTGATCTATAGTCGTGAACAAGTGCACAGCCGACTTCAAATCCAGCCGCCCAGTGACACGTGGCAACGCCGCTTTAGCACAGAGATGAAGATATACTTCGGCTCGGCGGCAACCGGCGAAAGTGATCAGCGGACTTTTTCTATTTGTTTTTGAGAACGTTTTTAGTGCTTTTTGAGCTGTAGTTGCTATTTATATTGGAAAATGTATAAATCACACAGTAACAAATAAGTACCTAGTTTTGTTTTGGCTCACAAAAACAAGTAAATTATTAAATACCATTCTATGTTGGGGTTTGGAACCTTCGGCAACATGCACTAAAACGGAGTTTTTTCCACAATACCGAAACAGAATTATTGCACTCGACGCGCGTTTTGCTAACCATATCAGCATCATCAGGAGCTGACTAAAACTGTTTTAAACATCTCCTGATGATGCTAACATGATTACCGGAACGAGCATCGAGTGCAATAATTCTGCTTCGGTATTGTAAAAAAAAGCTTAGGTAAAGTAGAAACAAGGCTTAAAAATGCGCTTTCGATGTGTGATTCCTTGAAATTAAAAATGGTACCTACCTAAGTACCAACCGAAGTATAATATTATAAAAACTAAAAATTAATTCATACCTTTTACTTTTTGGGATACTTAAGCCTTGCTGGTAGTCGAAATACTCATTTTGGATGAAATGTTCCTTACTTTGCACTTATAGTATATCTAGAAAATTCGAATTTAAATTCGAAATTTGTTTTGTGTTTGTCAAACTCGTCAATAAAAATAATTTGTCTTTAACTAAGTTTCATTACTCAAATTCATATTTTTATCTTCTTTCTACTAATCTAATCAGGAAATCAAAAACAAGGTAATTGTTATTACCGGGTTTTTGATTTTTCCCTTTATGCAAGTGTGATATGTTCATACACGGAATTTGTTAAATATGTGTAGTCTTTTATTAGTGCAGAAACACATATAAAAAGTCATGATTAAATCTTGGTTGTATTATATCTGCATAGCTCGATAGATACAAAAATAGAAATACATACTTATTATTCAACTACATTCTATCAGGATTAATAATATAAGGAATTCATAACCAAACTAATTAATCTTCCGCTGATAAAAACAATATGAATTATTGATAATCAAAAATAGGGAATTATATCTTAAACAAAGAAATATATCTTCAGACATCTTTGATTAGAATATTTAGATTTAACTTTTTTACTAGTACCGTATAAATTTGCCTGTAAAATTGTATATAATCTTTGATGAGTTTTTAACATCAAAGCTAAATTTATTTTTGTATTTCTCATATCCAAAAACTGTTGCCATCAGATCAATATTGATTGATTGATTTTAATGTTCATTATAAAGTCTAGAATTCAATGTATCGCTTTATTACTGCACTGTTTACATAACTAGGTAAAAGTTAATTATGTATAGTATGTCAAAGTATGCGAAAGCTGAACACCATACGCTTACATTAATTTCTATATAAATATTGTTTACGTTCTTTCATATCAGTATTTCTGTTTTTCCTTTAAACTACAGACAAAAAAACAATTCGAGCTTTTGTTCCCACGTTTATGATACACTCTGTATATATACATAACAATATTTTCAAGAATTGTGACTATAAGTATCTTTCATCTGCAACTTGTTTTATTATACCTAGCAAAATACCATATTGTTATATTTTGTTACTTTGTAATTATTGATCGAAGATAAGTTTTTACACCGGTAATAGCTTTACTACTTGGTAAATTCAAATTTAAATCATATTAAGGGAAAGGCCTTATTAGATAAATTAGTAGATGTAAAAAATGTAAATGGTTACCATTTACCACCTTTTCAAACTAAGCTTATGGAACTATATATATTTTCACTAATTTTAAATCTAATTCACTTACCTATATCTACAGATCAGCTATAAGCTAAAATAAACAACACTATCTATAAAAATGAACTGGACGTAGAATGTGCCGCCATAAGAGTAATGTAAACGACCCCAGCAGGCCAACGGGCTTCACTACTTATCACTTTTTTACTGAGATTATGGAGAATCCGCACCAAAAATAGTAAGTAATAATTTGTAGAGGTTCTGCGCTCTTTACGAAAGATTTTTGTAAAATATCAAGGAAAACCCGGTAAAAATGCAATATAATTAGGAGTATCGAAAACGAGCGACCGTTTCCATAAAAATTGCTTACAAACTTGTCAAATGTCACATAACTAACATATCTCGGAGCAGCGTTGCCGCTGTTTCTTCTTCGGGGCTATGGGTAAAAGTGACTGTGACAAGTGATAGCAACACCGCATCAAGCCATATCAGACAGTCTATGACGAACTGGACGTCTCTTTGAATTTACTTGTGAGAGCACCTAATTTTTATTGCTTTCTTCAGATGTTCTATCCCCTTTTTATATAATTATTTGCAGAAAGAGTTCCCCAGTGCCACAGTATGATCTCTGAAAATTACTAAGCACCATATTTAAATTGTGGCCAACTATAATCACATTTTATCAAATGGTAAAATCCATCCAGACTTTGAGCAGCCAGTGAGCGACTGAACAAAGAAAAACGCTTTAATTTGGCTGTTAAAAGTTAATCGACATTGCGATCGGCATAAATATTAGACCATTTGTTCATACACACTTATCACTACAACTGTTAAAAATAATGTTTACGGCCAATTAAAAGAAAATTGAGAAAAGAACACACCGTTAAACGACAAAACACCATAGAAAAGCATTTACTGCGTCGTCGGTTTTATCACTTCTAGGCCGGTTGTTAGAGTCGGTTGTAGACATGCAATGAGATTTCAATAGAAAATGTACAGGTAACAAGTGATATGAAAAACTTACTAGGTACAAACACAAACCACGAAAACTTACTAGGTACAAACACAAACCACGAATATAAACATAAATAGAAATACGTGAACATTGAGAGTGAAACAATCGTACCAATTCAGAAATTTTGTCGAAAAAAAAATAGGAAGCTGCAAGGAATTATTGAGAATTGTCGACGTGACTACATTTTAAGAATCAGAGACGAGAATATAATAAAAGAAAAGTGTGAAAGGTGACATATTAAGAGGAAATCAGAAAAGAAACAATGTTAAAGCACGTCGAACAACAAAGCAAACGATAAAATAGAAGTAATATTGGGCCTTGGCACTTAACGCACATATATTCACTTATGCTTATATGAGTATGAGTACAAAAAAAGTTGAAAACACGTAAGTAAATCAAGCGAGCTATCCAAATTTTTGTGTTATTTTAGAATGCGGTTAGAAGTAATTCTGAGCATCCTCGAAAAATAGGAATACAACTTACATCTTAAAAGAGGGGAATCATATCCCGACAAATTGTGAAAATAGCAAAATGTTAAAAGTGGTGATAGAACGTGAGCCATAGCAGAAGCCGAAATCCGGTTTTTAATTGACCTCTTCCATACGTTCTTAACTGGTAACAGATAAAAAGTAAAAGGCAACGTACTTTAAATATTTACTGGACAACGTCAGTCTACCAAATTTTATTTTTTCGTTTTTACTAATAGCGTGGCCAATTCCACAAGTTGAGGTTAGCACTGTTTCAGCGCCTCTTGAATTCATAGGTAGGTTACGATAGCATAGATATATAGTTTAAAGTATGTGATTAGTATTGTCAAAATTGGAATAAATTTAAGATGATGAATGAGAATTAAGAAAATCTAAGAATAGTCTAAAATGCGATATACCCTAAAGAATAACATCAAGAAAATGAGTAATACACTCAATGAATTAGTAGCAGTTTAATGGTGATTAATAAAGTTTTTGAACGAAGTTTTGTTTTCCAAGTCAGGCTGTTAATTTTGTTGGAGAACAATTTGAAGCGCAATAGGGTAATAATCAATTGCAATCGCTTTCATAATGGCTGGAAGATTTTTATATTTAAAACATTATCTTTGGCTTTATATTCATGCTTGTATTTTTTATTTGCGAAACCAACCCATGCGTGGACGAACTTTCTAGATTGTCAACCACAAATCTATATCACCCAGACTAAAAGTATAGTTATTAGTATTCATACTTCTAATATACCTATTCAAATATTCGATGCATTCGTCATAATTTGAATTTGGTGATGAATAAATGGAATATATATATAAAAATTACAATTTATTATCTTTTCCACTAATTGATATCATTACCAATTTGATAAATTTCGTCTTATAATTTGGTTTCTTCCATATAAATATCGCAATTCCATTATCCTTTTTCAAACTGTAAAATGCATCATGACCACCCATTTTAAAAGGATTATGTATATATTAAGTTTTTTAGGTTTTAGTTAAAGTAATACAGTGAAAAGATGCTTAAGGTTGACAAAAGTATATTGAATGCATCAAAATTCTTGGAAAGATCATACTCCTACTATTGCTATTCAAAAATTAAACTTTTCGTTTATGATCTCTTTGATTCAATATAGAATGGAATGGTATCAGTAAAATAGAAAAATCTGCTGCCGTTTTAGAAGATTGTACGAAAGTTGAGCGTGGTATATGCTAACAAATCTAGTAATATAGGTTCCT
This sequence comes from Pissodes strobi, assembly GCA_016904865.1. Classification (NCBI taxonomy): domain Eukaryota; kingdom Metazoa; phylum Arthropoda; class Insecta; order Coleoptera; family Curculionidae; genus Pissodes; species Pissodes strobi. The sequence goes on along the minus strand of MU182544.1, from coordinate 203,062 downwards.
CCCTTTCACTAGTAGGTTTATGTTGTCGATATTCTTTTAGCTTACATCCGAAAGCACTCCAACCAATATCGACGAGTGCAGTTCCGAAGTGTTCATGATCCCTCCGCATGTTCGACGTTTTCTTAATGGACATCTATGATCATTTTGGCAAATGACTAGGTCTTTTCTTCCGTGCCCGGAATGCGTACTGAAGGAGAACAATGACAAGATCAATATCATGATATTGTTGTCGTTATTTTTGATCATCAGGCCCATTTTCAGCATTAATTTTTCGTGACATAAATTGGCAAATATGCTGCCATATATGAAGATGTAAGTGAATGAAGGGCCCATGTAACATTTTTGTAAAAAATTAGTTTTTTGTGGAAACGAGGGTCTCAAGTACATATAATTTTGTCCTGGTATGATTCAACTCAATTTTCCAACTAATAAACGAAATAGCAGTGGACGAAGAACCTATATTAATACCAAAATATATATCAGTTAGGGAATAAAGGGCGTATGTATCATTTTACTGTACATAGTCACAAAATTATCGTTTACAAATAAAAAATAATAGAATGTCATAGTGGATAAAGGGTCCATGTTCGTACTTGTGCACATAGGTCGTTTATGTTTATAATAATACAAACTTTTCCGCTGTCTATAATAGTAGATGAAGGACCTGTGTACGTAACTACAAGACAGGCGGTATAAAAACAAACAACTTTACTAATATGATAGCTGAAATATGCAGTTAATCGCGAGACCGCGTGCAATATGCGTTTCAATTAAAAATTTTGCAGTACAGAAATATTGCGAAATTAAGGATTTATATTTGGAAAATGTGTGGTTGTAACATCCTGTAAGCGATTTAAAAATATTTATTTATGTGCGGGTGACATGTATGTGAATCCCTTTAACCGTTTCTGTAATGAAAGCGAAAAAAATTGTTTTGAAATTAATTTTCTAAAAAAATAAATTTTGATGTTGATACTCTGGAGAGGGGTATTTGGGGACGCGAAGTTCGAATTTTTACTCTAAAAAATCATACCAGTTTGTTCTACTAAAATATTTCGAAAATAAAGTTTTTTTGGAAAAATGTGAGGTTTAAAAAAATTTGTATTTATGTAGGTGACATGTATGTTGATCTCTCTAACCGTTTCTGTAATGAAAGTGAAAACGAATTTTTCAAAAATAATTTTCTCAAAAAATCAATTTTGGTACTCAGGAAAGGGATATTTAGAGGTGAGGACTTCGATTTTTTGGTTTAAAAAATCGCACGTTTTTGCTGTACTGAAATATTTCGAAAATAGTGTATTTTTGGCAAAAAATTGTGGTTTTTTAGCACCCTGTAAGTGATTTAAAAATTTTTATTTGTACGTGAGTAATTTGTACGTTGATCCCTCTAACCTTTTCTGTAATGAAAGTTAAACCATTTTTTTTATGTTGGTGCTCTGGAAAAGGTATTTGGAGGAGCAGAGTTCGAATTTTTTATCTAAAAAATCTCTCGACTTTGCTGTACCGAAATATTTAGAAAATAGGGGATTTTTGGGGATGAATTGTGGTAGTGATTTAAAAATTTTTATTTGTACGTGGGTGACGTGTACGTTGATCCCTCTAACCATTTCTGTAATAAAAACAAAAAAAAAATCAAAAATGGTTTTCGACAAAAAAAAATGTATTTGGGGGCGCGGAGTTCGAATTTTGGGTCAAAAAAATCGCACGATTTTGCTGTACCGAAATATTTTGAAAATATGGTATTTTTGGGAAAATATGTTTGGAAATAAAATATGAAATGTACAACTGTCACATTTGACAGTTACAGTTGTCAAATTCCTTCATATGAATATCACATACGTCAAAATGTTATAATATACAAATAACATTTTTAAAATCATGTACAGAATGATAATAAAATTAAATTCTATAAAAAAATAATTTTAAATACATTGGTTATTAATAGGAAAACAAACTTATTGGGTGTAAAGGTTAATTTCAGGGATGATATTAAATGGTTAAGGGTAGAAGAATATAGAAGCTATCTATATAAAGAGAGCTTAGATGAGAATTGTCTATTCTCAAAGGTCAATCTGCGAAAAAAAAGCTACTCAGAGCAGGAACTACCAAAATTGTCAACTTAAAGTTATAAGAAATAAAAAGAATTTAGTGTCTACTGAAAAATTGGAAAATATACAGGAGCAGCTGAAAATATAAAAATAAATATTTTTATGAAAAACTTTTAGAAGATTATGAAGAACCAAGCAATGCAGTAAAAAAGCCGTGAAAAAAAGAAAATTGAGACAGGTTAAGGATTAAGTCAAGTTTTACTTTTAGAACAATGGTTAAATTAATGTAGTTTTAGTTGAAATGTATATAGATCCTTTATACACTAACAACTTGTATGAAAGATAAAATAAAACTTAGTGTATAGCGGGTCCAAGTACACTTTATATTTTTTTCTCCTAAAGTATGTATTTTTTTGTTACACTATTTTGAATATTAGATTTTTGGATTAAAGATCTTTTTCTAGAAAAAAAATCGTCTCCTTAAATAGTTTCTAAAAAAAATCCGGACCTAACAAATTTAAACCACTTTTCCTCAAAATTAACTTAATTGTACATGGGCTCTTCATCAACTTGTTTCTTCATATATTTTTTCACATCGGCCGTGTCGTCTCGTAAAGGTATTTTAGGTATAGTGTGGTTACAACTTCTAATAAAAAGGTATGCTATATGCTAGTATGTCTGTATCGTATTGTTACGTTACAATTATTTTCATTTTAACTAGGATCGTCCATTGGAGCTAAACTTCCTTCATCGGAGTTGAACCTTCTTCCTTGGCTTGAGTTTTCACTCACCTAGAGAGTTACTCATTCCGCTCATCTGAGATCTTTTGTCGAGGTGATTCTGACCACACTGTCTGAAACGTAGATACGCAAGAAGTGCCAAAGTTCCAGTTGTAGCCAGCCAAATATTTGTGGAAATTCCTCTGCCAGTATATTCCATGTCTGCAAACTCTACAGAATACATGTAGGCCCTATAATTACCTAACTTACTTTTTTCGAACTTGCCGTTAAGTGACTTTTAGTAGATATTTATATTTTATTGTCTCTATTACCGTTTATTATCTTTATTTAATTAATTGATACAGACTTTCTTCATTACCGATAATTGATACAGCTTTTCTTCATTACCGGATCTCATATTATTATCTCGGTTATCGTATGATTAGCTAAAGTTACCGCAACAATTTCACAGAACCTTTTGTGTATTACGTACATTTACTTAAATATTCTGCCCTTACTATAAGTCATATAATTACTTTCCGTATTTGTTTTATTGAACTTCTATCGTACCCATTGCTGTTTCTTACCACAATTTGGTTTAGAAATACTAATTTTCTTTACTATCATATCGGACATTATCTCGGTTAGCGAATTTCTTGCTAATGTTATGGTAATTATCTCATTTATTCTTGTATTGCTTCTACCTAAAGTCCATTCAAGGCTATTGCGCTGTTACGTCAGAATTTCTGACGTAAAAAGAAAAGATCCGTACGTGTTAGATAGACTCGTACGTTATTTTTTACACTAGCCAAAAGATGTCTGTACCTGATTTATATTACAGAGCACGTTCCGTTTTTATCAATTTTACACACTTATTACGTATGGCAGCTTCGGAGTGGATTAATTCAATGCACAAATTCGACACGAAAATATAATGTCACCAGGAATAACATCAATATACATACAACAGCTTATTTACCTAGTAATCGGGCGCCGATATCCTTTGATTTGGAAAAGTCAAAAACCAACTTTTTCAAATTTTAGAAGAGGGCTATGACAATATGGTTTAAAGCGTTTGGGCATCTGAATAATACTTTTGACAGTTCGTTTAATTTAAAATAATAATATGTTTTTATCGTCTAAAATCCGTTTAAAAATGATTTTAAATGGCAAAATTGTATAAAAATCCGAAAATTCGGACTTTTCTCGGCCGATAGCCATGGCTTCGGACGAAGTTGTCATGGATTTTGAAGCGAAAATTCATTTTAAATTCAACCGTATATTAAAAATAAGCTGTGATATGGATCCAAATAAACTGCGAATATAATAATTAAAAAATAATACTTTTGACAGTTCGTTTAATTTAAAATATGCTTTTTTATCGTCTAAAATCCGTTTAAAAACGATTTTAAATGGCAAAATGGTTTAAAAATTCGAAAATTCGGTCTTTTTTAGGCCGATAGCCATGGCTTCGGACGAATTTGTCGTGGATTTTGAAGCGAAAATTCATTTTAAATTCAACTGTATATTAAAAATAAGCTGTGTTATGGATCCAAATACACTGCGAATTTAATAATTAAAAAATAACAGTTTTGACGGTTCGTTTAATTTAAAATATGCATTTTTATCGTCTAAAATCCGTTTGAAAACGATTTTAAACGGCAAAGTTGAATAAAAATCCGAAAATTCTGACTTTTTTAGGCCGATAGCCATGGCTTCGGACGAATTTGTCGTAGATTTTGAAGCGAAAATTCAATTTAAATTCAACCGTATATTAAAAATTATCTGTGCTATGGATCCAAATACACTGCGAATATAAAAATTAAAAAATAATACTTTTGACGGTTCGTTTAATTAAAAATAAGCTTTTTTTATCGTCTAAAATCTATTCAAAACGATTTTAAATTGCAAAATTGTATATAATACTGCCCTAGCGGCTAGAATTGGTTTGCGCATTTCCGTCTCGTTTGCCGAGATTTGTCCTCATATCGCCGCGTAAGATGTTTATAAATCAAAAATACATTTTTTATCCGATCGGACGAAAAACGACACCTTCCCGATGTGTTCTCTCACCGCAAAAGTCATGATTCCAATATATTTTATTCGATGCTTAGCAACATGCAACAACTGTACAAGAATAGAAAATAACTGTCCGGGAATATAACATTCCCGTCCTAGGCCGGGAATGTAACACTTCTGTTCTATTCAAACGCCTTGCTTGTCAGATCTGACGTCTATCAAAAGCAACATTTAGATGCTATTTCCGTAGTTACGTAATAAACTTCAAGCTCGCTCGATTCAAAACTTGATATTATGTTGAGTTTAAATTTAGAATACCGTTTTTATTTAGAGTAAGATTTGGCTCTATTTTTATAAGTACGTATTCTAATTAATTTAGATCGAATAAAAAATAGTATGTGCAACTCGTAGGAAAAGCACATTCCTGGACTCCTGTGTTGCTGGCCTCGGCTGCGCCTCGTCCAGCAATTACCACAGTCGTCCAGGAATGTTTTGCTTTTCCTCCTAGTTACACAATATACTATTTTCTAGAGATATAATTTTTTAGTATTATCAAATAAATAAAAAATATATATTAGATACATTGTGCACAGCTTTCCAGGATAAAAGTGGCCTACCAGCATCTTTTTCACGTGTGAAATAATGCACTAATTTTAAAATTAAAGCTTGCTCTTTCTCATTGAACCGGTGGGGCATCTCAAAACGATTTTTATTAGCAATAATTATACGCGTAAAACACAAACCAACTAAAGTTCGCCCAGCCGTTGTTGAACCTCGAAACGCACGCAATTGCATGCGTTTCGAGGGTCAACAACGGATGGGCGAACTATACCAACAAATCAATAAATGAATTACATCAGTTATTTTCGTTATGATATTTTGACATTGACGCCAATCGATGTCAAAGATTCCAATTTGACGGACCAATTTAGTACATACGTTCATTGCATAAAGAAAGATGGAATGATATGACGAAACAGCGCAATACACTTGAATGGACTTTACTTAAACGCTGCACTTTTAATGTAATTTACTGTAAGCCTCATTGCAGTAAACCGTCTTACTTAACTGCAACTTTAGATTTTAACCTTAATGCAGGTTACTGAATTGAGCTTACTTCGATTTTCCCGGTAGATATTCACCCACTTTTTCTTCACAGGTTAGATCATTGATTTGATATATTTTTAGTTATCGCTACAATGGGATTAATTTATAATAGTTTTTGTCTAGTAAGGTAATTCTGATGTATGGTGTTTTGTGATCGATTGTGTTTAGTCAAAATTTTAAGAATTCAGAATTTTATTAGGAATTCGGCAATATTAATAATATAGGACTTTAGATTAAGACTTAATAATCTGATAGCTCGGATAATAATTATCAACTTAAAATGGGATCTAATTATTTGCCCTTTGTTCGGTTATGTCTGTGAAAGTATTTATTACTTAAGTAAATAGTTTCATAGAGATCTTGATGTTTATTTTGGTAGGCTGATGTCAATGCTAAGCTGAGTTCATACATTTTATCTTCAGATTTTGCGATATTCGTATACAGGGTATTTTTCTTACTACCCTAATTCTAATACTCAAAATTCATTTATATATTCCAAGAAAAAAATAGTGGCGCCTTCGCCTGACTCTCATCAACTCTACGACCCACACTTATAATTAACATAACACCTCTGAGTGAACCAGGCATATGGACCGGTTGTTGAGCAATTTACTAATCGTGCCACTAAGTGCAGCTGAGTATTAGATGTCAAAGATTCCAAGATATTTGATAAAAATTAAGAAGTAAGAATAGGAAAATTTCCAGCTAAGGATTTTATGGACTTCGTCTTATATCATACTATATATCCAATTTGTAGCGCAACACCGATACAAAAATATTCCAAGAGAGTGAAGTGAAGTGAAGCCAACATCATCTTTCTTATATAAGTTTTCCGAAATCCATACTAAAAGACAGATTTTCATTATCTAATATTAATTTACACTGACGATCTTAATGTACTGCGTATAGGCTACTGGTGCAAATATTAATTTAGAAAATTCCGTCACCCTAAAGCAATATGGGCTCATAGTTAAAATGTGGCTGCGGCTTTGAAATATAGGTGTTCGGAGTGAAATTTAGATAGCTTTAATAACGTTTGACGCTCTAAGTATATATCATCTTGCTAAAGTCGCTTAAATTCATTAAGTTCGTGTTAATAGATTCTAATGAGTATTTTGCTAATATCTTAAGTTAAATTATAAATTTATTTTATATTTAAAGTACAAGGGGTAATAAATCGGAATCTGAGTAGCATTTGATATTGTTTCGTAGAACTCGACTGGTCACCAACCATTTATAAATAGCTTAATTACCCAAAACAAATAAGCGTAATTAGTCAAAAAATATTGCTTACCAATTCATCAAAATTTAGTTTCTGAACCTTATATCTTTTATAATAATAAGATAAAAATGTGAAAACGTATCTCACCTCAAGAAATGATCGGACGTAATTCTAGAATGATTGAAAAGTAAAAAAATTGATATAGAAATGTTATCAAAAAAATTAAAACAAGTGGCCCAGAAGGTTCATACCCAAAAATATTGAAGCTGATCAGCAAAGAAAGGAAAAATATATGACATCCCATAAAACTGCATCTATAGGTTGGAAATGATTCCAAAAAAGGTTAGAATCTATCTTTATTTCAGCACTCAAAAAATGGATATTAACTAATAAGATTTACTACATGCTACGTATATATAGAGAAATTACGAAATGAATGTCAGAAACTCTTAATTTAGATTTAGAGGCTTACTGGTAACAAGAGCGGTCTTGTTTACCATGGGCTAATTTGGGATGCTGGTTAAGAGACATTGAAAAAGCCTATCAGCATTTTCTAAAATACAGGAATTTATGTAGGCTATGAATTGAGATTGGTCGGATCCTGGATTGAAGAATGTATGGCCGTTTTGCAACTTTGAGTAACATTTTTCCTAATCAGCTGTCATTAATTCAGTTTTAATAAAATTGATATCAATGAAAATTTAAAAAGCCGATCATATAATGTTTTTCATATGTCCGCGCCAATAGTATTTTTATACCAACTCTCTTTCCCATTAAGGCGAGTGCGGACTCCTAATATTGGCTGACCGATAAAGTCGACCGCTAGTAGAGAGATAA
>MU182544.1:127630-155110 GCA_016904865.1 Pissodes strobi | reverse complement strand
GAAATCGCGAATATTCGGTTTTTTCTAAATATCTTCGGAAGTATTCGGATTTTTTTAACTTTTAAGGTGGCATTTTAATCAGCATCAAATTGCACAACTTTGCCTCCATTTAACCGACCTCGTATCTCTTCTAGTTTCCGAGATCCCAATGATGAGGCTCGAATTTGGGACACCCTGTACAAAGTGAATTAAAGTAAATAAACTAACCATAGTAGAGCAAATACAATACGAAACTTAATATACAATACAAAAATATATACGATAGAAATAGAACAACAAGCAATTTCCAAGTTGAAATTGGTCACGATTTAACAAAAGAACTATATTACAGAACATCATAAGCAGTTGAACTAGATCCACAGGGAGTACACAAAACATAGGGTAAAGAAACTCAGTGTTATCAAAATATGAAACATACATTATAGCGAAGAATGCTGTTGGGAAAAATAAGGAAGGTCATGTCGGTGAACTTGACTCGAACGATGTGCATAGGCTGCAGAGTTGAAATACCGATTAAAAGTAAACAAAACATGACTGAAATTGATAGCCTTGTATTTAATTTTGGGTAATTCCTGTATATCCGCAAAATCACTCATTCGTCCAAAAGATAATCCTATACCTAGTTTAAAATATATATAATATAAAAATTCTTCACCGCCGCACATGATGCCCAAGAGAAAAATTAAATAACGATTAACGATTAGTTGAAATTAATGGGGAAAAAAATAGAATCTAATCCACGCAAAACTCATTTATAGAATAATAAGGTCTTTCTAGTAGGTAAGCTTTCATTTTTTCACGAAATTTAACAAATGCAGGGATGGATTTAAGGTGTAGCGGGAGTGTATTGTATAACGTCTTGGAATTATAAAGAATAGTTAATTCAGAGGAAGGAAAAGGAAGGTAGATGTCCTGACTCGAATTTCTTGTTGGGTACTCATGTTGTGGGGGGGGGGGGGGGGGGGGGAATAAAGTTTAATATTTGCGTATTTAACAAGTTTTTTTTTAATAAACAAGTTTTTTTTTTAATAAACAAAGCAGGAAGCGTAAGAATTTTATATTTTTTAAAGTAGTATTCGCAATGAGCTCTGCCATTAAGACCAAATAAATTGCTCGGTGTTACAGCAGTCCCAAAAGGGAAAGCCGTAGCGAAGATGAGATTCAAACAAAGAGAAGTAAGTGAGCCTGGCAGTAGATAGATTTAGTTCCTTCGAAACTGATCGAATTGCGAAGCAGTCAGAAGACAGTTTTTTTTGTTAACGAATCAATATGTGCGGACCACTCAAGGTTGGCACTAATATGCAAACCTAGGAATTTAGCCGATTCAACGTATTTAATATTGCTGTTGTGAAGTAGCAAAGGTTATTGTAAGGTTGTTTTATACATATATAAGGCTACCGTTTTATCAACGTTGAAACACAGCCAATTTGAGTCAGACCAAGTTTTGATTGTGACGAGCTGGAGATATTAGAGTGTAGGGAGAAAGTATTAGAATCACTTCAAGTTATGTTTGTGTTGTCAGCAAAGAAAGAAATTTTACCATTGATTTTTAGGTATGTAATGTCATTAATATATATTAGAAAAAAGATAGGTACAAATTCTAGCTAGAATTAGAACCTATTGAGCATATTCGTCAGTGGCAAGAAGCAGAGAGTAATATAAAGAAATATACGGAATTCGCAGCCAGTGAGTGACTAACATTTGACTTGCAAAATCTTTTTGCGCTTCCTGGAATAGCAATAAATATAATATTTTGCAAACGGCAATTTTGGATATACACCTGGACTCTTAAGAAAAAAAAAATGTTACCTTTGTCTGAAAGGAGCCGACAGGGGCAGTGGCCAGGAAGTGGCCTCTTGTTTATTAAAATTTATTGCAAAAGAGATACCACAGGTCACAGAGTAAATTATATGGAGTGACTATTGTGGGACCAGACACCGAAACACAAATACAACAGCGCCCATATACTACCAAATATTATTTTGAACTTCTCGCAAAAAAAAATTCTATCCGTCAAATAAAAAACATTTTTTTTCTGGAATCGCAGGAAAAGGAAAAAACAAATAATCAACAGAAATAATGAAGTAAATGGGGAAAATGGCTAAATCCAATGGAAATCAAAATAGTAAAAAAGCACCATTCCCTGTTTACATGAAACAAAATTTCAATGATTATACATTTGTTGGGGCTGATATATCCAATCAATCAATTAGTCAATCTGTACGGAATGACTTCCTGCCTAATGGAAATCATTCGCTGGAGCAAAACTAAAGAATCTAAAATCGATTTGACATTGAATCTCTAAATTTTGACTAGAATTTTATTTGGGGATGTATGCAGACGGTATCGTTGAAATTGTTTTCAATAATTTTGTTTGTTGGTTTTATAGTCTTACTCAAAATATAATATGAATTATACGAATACGACGTAAAAATGTTTGGAACACCTAGGTAAGAAATACCTAAAGTAGCGAATATCCCAACCAAATGAAGTGCAAGAAAGTGCAATCAGAACCTCTTTTCTGTACTGATTTTATTATGCTGCAAAAACTTTAAAGCTCATTTTCTCAAAACTATGATTTCGTCACTTGGTTCCTTTTTGCATAATATATTATATCGGCGACGTTTACAATTTTATGTCTATACCTAGGTTCCCACAAAAGAACCAGAGTGTTATACATCGATTTTCAGTTTAATAATGTAAATATGGATATTTTGGCTTTATACATGTGGTTAAGGAATGCATCAATTAGCAGCTAGAATTTAATGCATTTCCTTATATGGGAATGCATCGTAATAAGCGAACGAAATAAAGCCAGTTTATTTTAACCGTAAACGACTGAGAAAGAAAAGGTAGTCAATCTCAAGGTACCTGCTAAAAAGAGTGATTCAAAAAATATCGTCGGGTGGCGAATCGTTGATTACCAGTTTAATTTTATTTTCTTTCATAAAATAATTAATCACCAGTAACTTTAGTTATTTTGTGTAACCTAATCTTTCCTAATTGTGTTTCACGTATTTTGATACAAATTAAATTTTATTAGTTTGTTAAATCCGCAGTTTAGTTATTTTTTTAAAATGCCCAAGCAGTCAAAACCTTAAGATGCCTCTCGGTCTCCAACACATCAGAAGTGGCGGCCACACTGCTTGTAGGACATTCGGGCAGTGATGGCGTTAGTGTGAATGCGAGTACTATACCACATAGTGAAAATTATTTGGACAAATTAAATGGTGAAAGCAAATCCTATAAGCTTCCAGAATATCGCCATAGCCGACAACTTCCAGTCAAGCCGTAAAAGTAAATGCTACGAGGGAGACTTGGTGAATGTTCGGAGCTATATCCTTTGGTCATGACACCTGATTGAAACGTTGAGTCTTTTCACCGATTACTACGCACGAAAAAACTACATAGTTCTCTGGAAAATGCCACAAATAATGTGGACGTAGTGGATATTGGTCAAAGCACTGTACAAGACCATCGCAAATCTCTTCAAGTAGACGTGAGCGATGACATTCAATATCTGCTAGCTGATACGTGGTAAACCAGACCACATTTTTCCTCAATACGCAGATGTTAAAACGACCGCCAAACGATGGATAAAAAGAAAGAAAGTTGAAACTTAAATTTGATGAGACCCTTTTTTTGTTCGATAAAGATTCGGACTATTCTGTATTAAGAGAAATCATTGCAATCGTAATGAAATACTTAAATGCAATTTAACTGCTTTAGAGGGCATTACGTGTGGCTCTTCCTCCTGCAACTTTCAAGTTATTTTTATCGAATTATTATTATTTTTTTTGTAATGCCGCATGATTTATTTATTGTCAACGGCAATAAAACAAGATATAAATGTTTGCTTAAATGCAGATGATCCTCTCTGGTTTCTCGAGGATATCAAGTTCAAGCTTGTGAAAAGGAAATTTTCAATTTCGATTGCATATACTGATAAATCATAGTGATTTAGAACAGAATATAATAAAACTTTTTATTAAATTCAAAAGTCATATTATCATGGGTGCGCCTACAGGTCGAGTGTACACCGAGAATATGATAATTTATTTAGAAGACCCAAAATTAAGTTTGTGCAAATCAGACTATATCACTTAGCTCCAGCTGAACGCAAAATGTTAAAAGTAAAATAGCAGATCGTTTGAAGCTAATGCTATAATTACTAAAACGGAGTTTTATCCACAATACCGAAACACAATTATTGCACTGCAGAGAGTGCAATAATTGTGTTTCGGTATTGTAGATAAAACTCCGTTTTAGTGCATGTTGCCGAAGGTTCCAAACCCCAACATAGTAATGCTATAATTGTTCATCTTTTTCTATCCCTATTATTTTTTTAGAGAAAAAAGATAATTCTGATCGAATATGTGTAGATTCCCGTAAACTTAATAGTAACACTGTATCACCAAAATATTATTTTACCCTCATTAGTTATCAAATGTATCGATCACAAATTTCCCATTATTTATCGTCGCCTGATGTGGCATGGGGTTTTCATCAATACGCTACCGTATGTCTCGAGCTACTAGTAGGAATTTAATTCTGAATCAGATGAGACCAATACGCTGCCTTACGGTTTGCACTACTGGAAGAAATTTAATTCTGAGTCAGATGAGGTCAATACGTTGCCTTAGGTTTCGTGCTACTGGTAGGAATTTAATTTTGATCCACATAAGGTCAATAGGCTGCCATAGGTTTCGTACTACTGGTAGGAATGTAATTCGTGAGATTAATACGCTGCCTTTTCCTTACTAATACAGGCACATATTTAATTCTGAGCCAGATGAGAAAAATGCCATGCCATAGGTGCCAGATGAGCTGGCGTTTATTTCGTCCTACCTGTAGAAATTTAATTCTGAGCTAGATGAGATTAATACGCGGCATTATGTTTCGTGTTACTGGGTGGAATTTAATTCTGGGCCAGATGAGATGAATACGCTGCCTCATGTTTCGTGATATTGGTAAAAATTTAATTTTAAGCTTAAGGAAATCCATGTCGATGCTTTGTTATTCGGCAGGAAGTTAGTTCTTAGCGGATGCTATACAATGCCAATATGTTGCGTATGCTTTATAATACTGGTACGAATTTAAGTCTGAGCCAGATGCGACCCATACCTTTGCTTCGTAATATCGGTGGGTAGTTAGTTCTGGGCCGAGGTTAACACAATACTATACCAATATGTTGCATATATTTTGTAATACTGGCGTGAATATAATTCTGAGCCAGATGAGACGTATGCCTATGCTTTGTTGTACTAATATGGATTAAGTTCTGGGCCAGTTGAAGTGTATGCATTTTCATGTTAATTGATGGAATATTTTTCCTTTTCCTTCTCCAGCAGAGATAAACTTATAGAAAAATATCTGGAAGTGCAATATTTGTCAAGATAAACAAGCCGCGAGACTTGTCTGTTTTTTTTTTTCGTTTTTATATTGCAATTGGTTAGTATTAGCTTGAGTGCCCGAAGGCATACGCTAATGTCAGAATGGCCGCGTCGCCGTCGGGTTGCTTACAATTTTATGTCTGCGCCCATGGTTACATAGGAATCAGTGGTTTTTATTATCGACTTTTAGTTTAAGATAATGCAAATAGAGACATTTTGGAAATATACATCTATTCAGGGATTGGGCAAACTAGAATAAAGTATATATTATTGTATTTCCTTATATGGGAATGCCGCGTAATGTCGTACTAGGCAAATGAAACAACTCCCCTCTGAATTATAAACGACTAGCTGACCCGACAGACGCTGTCCTGTCTTAGCTATGAATGAACTTTCAATTCGAACTGGAATAAATAATACAAAAAAAATATTTCAAAAACGTATTGTTTATTGCAACATCGTCAGTTTTCTTTTCTGGCTCGTAAATAAATAATGTTGATGGTTTTCCGACACGGGAACAGGCGACATACAATTGGCCATGTGAAAAACATGGATTTTCAAGATTGCTGCCACAAACACTTAACGACTGCCCTTGCGATTTATTTATCCACATTGCAAATGCAAGCCGCACTGGAAATTGTAACCGTTTAAAGTCGAATGGCATGTCGCGGTCGTTCGGAATCATAGGGATGCAAGGAATCAAAACATCTTCGCCTTTGTACTTTCCTTTCAAAATTGTGGCTTGGATGACGTTTTTCATTAATTTCCTCACCACAAGCCGGGTGCCATTATAAAGGCGTGGCTGGTTTATGTTCCGCAAAATAATGATTACCGATCCGACTTTTAATTGCAGATTATGAGGTGGTAATCCGGGCAAATCCAGCGAATTTAAAAATGCCGTCGGATAGTTGACATCATCTTGGTTAGTAACGGAATCAACCGATTTGTATGTCAGCAATTCGCCAGCTATCTTATTTTAAATCTGAAAATTTATTTCATTGACATCAAGGTTTTTGTAGCCAGTATAACACGCTCGCTCAACCAAACATGATTTTTGTAATTTTAAGCCATATTTGGGATCACCATCTCGATGAGTTCGGTCTTTGATTCAGTAAAGTTGCTAAAATTTGCAGGGAATGTAATATATCCAGACGATGTGTTAACGGAAATTTTGCCATTGCCAATGTCGAGCAATTGTTTGGAAAAACTTCTCCAGATCGGTCGTTCTGCAATTCGACTCGCCTGTTCAAAATTAATTTAAGTGTTTTGACGTATTTCCATAAAATTGACGACTTAAAACATGCATTAAGTTCGTCTGCTGGCGTTGATCGTGGAATCACTGGCAATGTTTGTCAAAAATCACCTGCCAATATAATCATCGTACCACCAAACTGGTTTTGGTTGTTTTTTAAATCTTGCATTCTGCAGTCTAATGTCTCTAAATATTTTTTGCGTGCCATCGTGCATTCATCCCACACGATCAATTTGCTTTGCTGCACCTTTGGCTATCGCAGAATTCCTCGAAAGGTTGCAAGTTGGTGTTTCATTAGTTTGCATGTTCAACGGCAACTTGAGTGCTAAATGAGCTGTTCGACGGCCTTCCAACAAGGTAGCAGCAATACCTGATGAAGCAAGTGCAAGTGCAATTCCATTTTGCGATCGAATCGTTGCCAATATCAATGATATTAAAAACGTTTTTCCAGTTCCACCGGGAGCATGTAAGAAAAAATCCGCCAGTTCCATCGTTCACTACTTTCATGAGCGTATCCTAGGCATATTTTTGGTCCTGATATAAAAGGGGAACGTTTATTTGAACGGCTTCTCTCAATGCCTCAGAATCGTATTGGGTATCGCGACTCAACTTGTGATTAAATTCGTCGTGCATTGGGTGGTTGGGCGTTGTCATTCCTAATAATTGTATTAATCCTTTGTTGGTAAGCATCAAGCACATGTCCTCAATTCTAATTAATGCTTCATTGTGAATTTCTTCGTTCATTTGCATATCTGCATTTAATATTCTAAGACGCAACTGATGCAATATAATAATATCTTCGGCCATATGATCTATATATTTGTTCCATAAATCAAGCGGTGATGATGGGAAGCATGTAGACAAAATTATAGAAAACAGTGTTCGTATTTGTTTAGCGATGAACAAACACTTCTCACAAAACTCGCTGAACAAACTGAAAACTGGATAAAGGTTCCGATCGAATCGACTGTGCAGTATGCACTAAGAAATGAATAAACGATTTTTTTGATTAATAGATACTGACCGATGCATATGTTAAACGACATTTACGTCGCGCAAACTGTCAAACGCTATAAGTGTCAATTTTTATTTAAAAAAAAATCATAGTTACAAAAACAAACAGCTGTCTGCTAAATTCACATTCATCAAACGCGCGGTACTGTCAAACGTGCGAAGTTAAAATAGTCGTTAATTCTTCTGAAATTATCCAATTTTCTGCGCAACTTTCTTAATTTTTCTTTCCGTAAGAACCTTCTACGGAGTATAAGAAAACTTATAAAAAAAAGATGAGCGAAATCCGTAAAGTCGTTCTCAAGTTATGGCGTGACCAAGGGAAACAGGGATTCATTTTTATATATATAAGATTGAGAGAGGTAACACAGTAAATCGCAAGGTACCCGCTAAAATCGTGAGGCTAACGGGTGGCATGGCGCATCATTAATTTCCAGTTTAAATTTATTTTCTTTGTTCTAATAATTTATCACTAGTAGTTTTGGGTAATTTAATATTTTCTGTCTTTGTTTCACGTATTTTGATACTAATAATTACGTTTTACTAGTTTATTAAATCCGTCAGTGGCGTTATCCCTTATTTTTACGGCAGATATTTCCAGGATTTAGTCAGCCGCCACTGAACTTTAAACGTTTCTGAAGACTTTATACTCGGGTCCATAGCGTCTTTAACGGAAGGTTTCCGATGTACGAGCATGGAATTTTTCTTACACATTTTATTATGCAGAATCCGTCCCGAAATATGCCAATGGAATTTTATCCATAAAGATAAGATTTGGAAAGCTACTCCCACATATCATTAATTCTTGATGACATTCTCCCCCTTCATTAAAGGTAGTTTCGGTGACGTGCCCCTGCTTAATAATTTATTCGCGACCTCCGTAGACTATCAAAGAGTTAGTAAATACATCCTGTTCCTAAAATTATGCGCCATAACTTCGTCGCACCGCTGCTGATATATTCTGCAGAATTTAGTTTCATTAATGGCAACATTTGTCACCCAGAAAGTTATATTAACGAATTCCGATATTAAGTTCCAAGGAACTGTATGTTCGCAAGCAACATTTCTAAAATTTATTGGATTTAAGGAAGCTTTATCAAAGTTCTAATAAGATATTTACTGAGTGTGACAATCTGTAGCTGGAGGCGTTAGGATTATTTTGACGTATCAATTATAACACCAATAATTGGGCCAATAAATAAGTGTATAACGTGCTACAGAATATAGTCAAAATAAGGGTAAACATAAAAATTGTTGAGAAAAATTTCAACGGTTTCTGCTTTGAGATGACGTTTAAATATAATATGCCTTAAAATATTGCCAGCATCAAAACTATGAGATATATTTTCTATTTCGCGTACACCCCCTTTATTGTTCATCCATAAAAAATACTTCTTTTACATATCATATATACACTGTTCTATACAAAAATAACCGTAATGAAATATATTGTTTATTGTTCCAGAAATCAACCACCAGCGCAAAAATCTGTACACTGATATTTTCTAAAATTAGATGGAATTAAAATTATGTAGTGAATTTGATAATGTTGAATGGGAACCATTAACGCAAGTTATGAGAGTAAATAAAGTTAATAAAATAAAATAAAATAAGTAAAGACAATTACACATACTATTGGAGTTATTTGGTTTCAACACTTTAAATACAAAACATTCATTGGAATATAATTATCACAGAATGATGATATAGTGACCAAGTGGCATATTTATTTTCTAATATATATCATTTAAACTCTTCTTTATCATGTTCATTTAGTGAAACTTTATTCTGTTTTATATTCTAAATATATATCTTTTAAAATCATCAATTGTTATTTAAAAAAACAAAGATTAAACATTGTTACGGGTGAAAATTGTTCCTTTCATACGTCATATATTTTTTTTGCAATAAAAGATGTGTCATTATAGTTAGGTATATCGATCGGATTTTCATGTCTATTATTTCTCGATAAAGTCGAACGTGGTAGTTAAATGGCAGCAACAGACAATCGGTCATTACAGGTATTTAGGTCCATGTAAGTCAGACACTTTTGAAGTGTTTACTAATTGTTTGCTTACCATCAAGAAGGGTGGCGAAAAAAACAATTGAATATGGTGTTGTTGATTGGGAGTCAGTTGTTTGTGGCCGCAAGTATTCTCAGAACAGAAGCTTCCAAGAAGTTAATTTCCTTGTGGTAAAATAGATTTTTGTTATCAATATAAACTTGTCGATAGAAAGAAAATAGTTAGATTTGTGGTGACTAGGAGTGGGCCTATCCAACAGTCTTAATGGCGATAATCTGCATTTCTCACTGGCTCTAGACAGATCGAGCTTTATAATAACTAGCGGACCAATAGGGTTTTTTATAAGTACCCTTAACTGAGGGTGAGTATTCTTTGAATGTATAATTTCAAATTTTTTGATCCAATTTTCTGCAGACGTTTATTGTATATAATTTATATAAATTGTATTGATGGGTTAAGTTCATTTTCGGTTTCTCGTTCTGGGTTCCCTGTGTCCCTGGAATTTGATACCGAATTCCCTACTACCTAGTATTGCTACGTTTTTGGTTTATTTACGAATGACAGTAGATACTACAAGACGATAGTTTGAGAAAAGGTCTTGGCTAGTATTGTGTCCGATCGTCGGCAATGTCAAATCGGATGGTAGTTGGTAAAAAATATGATATCTTATTTTGCAAGTACTTTCTGGGATCTAAGGCTGACCAGAATTTCATATAAGTGTTTACCTTCTCGGCTCCGTAACCACACAATTATTAGCAACTTGTTATTTAATTTTACTAGCTTTTAAAATTTTACACCGGAATATTGGAGGTTTAGTAAACGAGATAATATTTTTTTTTCATTATGCACTGGTAACCAAATATCTAAGATTTCATTCTAGTATAACTATTTTGTAAAGCAAAACTAAGCCGGCATAGTACCACCACCGGGTACGAGATTTCTGGTAACTTTCTAGTAGATATCTGAAACATTGCATTTAGAGGAATCTAAGGCAAAGTTTAGTAGTTGTAGATTCAGTTTATATTTTACGTTTTATATCCTGTATATTAGAATCTACTTAATGCTGGAACAAGCTGGAATAATTCCATTTAGTACATAATGTGCCATGTCTTATGTAAGTCGAAATAATTCCTTAAACCTAACATCTTCTATTTGAAAACAGTTACCATTTTCCCGCATCGCTCTTCTTTGGATGTTTTACAGGCAAATTTCTACCAGTGTGTCATCCTTTTCAATAATCACATTATTTAAATTGTTTATGGGCTTCATTAGAAAGCAATACACACTAGGCATCAGTGGCAAAAAAGAGACGGAAACACATAAAAAAATCGCTTAAATTTTTCTTACTATTTTCTGTTCTGCAACTGAATAATTAACAAATCAAAATTATTGTATGAATCTGGCACATATTAAATATTTATAAGTTTAAAGTAAAAAGTCCCTAGAATTTCCAACACTTACGTTTTCAGGATGGGTGATAGTTATAAAAAAATGCGTCGAAAGTTGCCGAAGGGTTGTCGAGAACGACACAGAGTAGGTATGACGTCTACTGTCGACTTTATTATTAACCCTGGACTGGTATCGTATTTTCACAAAACGTAACTGGTATCGTGGGGTACTTTGACACCCCAAATTATAATATGAAGGAAAATTCAAATACGGTTTTTTCATGAATATTTTTATTTTTAAATATTAATTTAACATTAGTTTATTCACTAAATATATTTAAACACATAATGTTTTTCCATACAACAAAATAAAACTGTCATCCTTGAAACGCTACGAGCACTATGTTAAACTGTATGTTCTTTGAAAAAATAACCAAAAAAATTGATAATCTTTCAAAATCTATAAATTTTCAATGGAAGTACAATGTTTAGGGTCCAATCTTACTATCTGTAACAAAAAACAGTCATTCGTTAGATAAGCTAAAAAACTGACAGGGGTGTCATTGACAATTTGTTTTTACCACAAGTTCTAATAAACTATATTGTTTTCCTGATTCTAAAATACTTCTAATCAACGAGTGTAATAAACATGATAAACTACCAATAAATAGAATCATTTTTACCTGTTTTTCTAGTTCACTTTGAGTAACCGGTCGCCGCGCCGCGCCCGCGACTTTCAAACTTCCAAGTAAAATCGAACACTTTAACTGGTATGGTGGGGTATTTACACACCCCAATCTCGGTTTTTGAAAAAACGGTGTTTTTTCAGCATCAGCACGGATCACACTTCCACAGATAACACTGAGTTAGGAGAATAGCTGAAACATGAAAGAGCAATATTAATTTTAAATGTGTAGTTTAAACAAAAAATTCATTGCTGGGGTGTCAAATTACCCCACGATACCAGTTAAGGGTTAAAATAGAATACTATCATAGAAAGCGGCCTACTGAATTTTATGTAACACAGAGTACCGCTGCTCGTCACTCTGGAAGCGGTACAGTATTATTGTAGTCCAAATATAAAAGGTTTTTCAAAAGTACTACATATTTTGAAATTCTCTAAAGGAAATTGATCTAAAAATTTCTATTCTGTTATTAAGGTTCATATTTTAAGGTAAAAATACAAAACAAGATTTTCCTGCACTCAGTGTAGGCTAGTGGATCTTTAGAGTGCTAAATGCGTGCGGAAAAACGGTAAATTGCGCACGTTTGTAGGAAATAAGTTATTTATGCAACAAGTGTGTAAAGTGACCCTTTTTTATGAATGGGAATATTGTCCATGAATCCCATGAATGAAAAAGGGTACTTTACACATGAGTAGCATACGAAATTTTTTCTACTACCGAAAAATATATTAAAAAATCTTAAATATCATTAAATTACTTTACGCACTAGTGCGTAAAGAAAATTATTTTACGCACTAGTGCGTAATAGTATATTGTGAAAATAACAGTTTTCACACGAGTGTGAAGTTGTTGACGGCTAGGCGAGTGACATAAATCACCCGAGTGTGAAAAGTGATTTTCAGACGCGTTGCATACTATACTTTTTCTACGACTGCAAATAACATTGATATTATATAATATTTATTATAATATAATATTTATCAAGCACCTTGTCTTTAAATTAAAATTTATAGTTTACAAAGACCATACAAACACTTCTACAGCAATTTGTGTAACTAGTTGATGAGTAGGTATTGAGATGCCAGGGCTGGGACAACGCCCTACCCAGGGCGTCCTTTTAGGGTTTAGTCTCCCATTGTTTCACCCTTAATTTTTGGAGTTATTCTTTTCATATCTTTGGAAAAAGGCGCCATTTACCGGCGGCGGTCTCCTATTATGGCTTTGCCTTCCCTCGGGAGACCCATTTTTTACATATTCGTAAAAGGGAGCATCCGGGGTGAAGCCCTAAATTGGGTCTCCTTGAGGCCGAAAGTCTTTAAATGTGGCCCCTGGTACGAGGCCCACTTTTCACAGATTTTAAAATGGGGCACTCGGGGAGCGAAGCTTTTAAATGGGCCCCCCGGTGTGGGAGCCTCATAATTGACATATTTGGAAAAGGGGCTCCTCCCCTGGGGCGAAGCCCTAAAATGGAGCCCCAGGTGGCGAAACCCTAGAATGGGGTCTAGGGTACGGAAGTCCCATTTTTACAGATTTCGGAATGGAGCCCCCCGGGGGCGAAGCCCTGAAATTTGGCCCCATGCCTTAAAAGGGGCCCCTGGTATGAGAGTCCTATTTTCTACAATTTTGCATAAAGGGGCTCCTGGGGGGGTGAATCCCTAAAATTGGGTCCCCTTTTTTAGAGATCTGGGAATGGGACCTCTAAGGGCGAAGCTCTAAAATGGAGACGAAGCCCTTTAATCTAAATACCCTAATAAACGTGTGAAAAGTATACTTTGCACACGCCGAGTGCAAAGTATACTTTTCACACGATGTTTGAAATGTCCAGCTTTCAAGAGCAGTTTTTAGTGCGTTTTTGTCTATTTTCAGGGCAGTCGTAGAAAAATATATTATTTTACGCACTGCCCTAAATGTCAAAAATATGTCAGATTTACTTTACGCACTGGTGAGTAAAATAACTTATTTTACGCACTGCACATTAAAAAGGTCTATTTTACGAATCTTAGAGAGTGCTTAAAGTGAGTAATTTACGCACGGTAGTAGAAAATAGCTATTTATGCAACAAGTGTGTAAAGTGAACCTTTTTTGGTGATTGGGAATGTTGACAATCCCATGAATAAAAAAGGGTACTTTACACATGAGTAGCGTACAAAATTTTTTCTACTACCAAAAAATATATTGAATTACTTTACGCACTAGTGCGTAAAATAAACTATTTTACGCACTAGTGCGTAAAGTAATTTATTATAGGCACTGCACATTAAAAAGGTATATTTTACAAATCTTAGAGAGTGTGTAGTAAAGTGAGTATTTTACGCACGGTAGTAGACAAAAGTGTTTTTGATGGCTTAACCTGGGGACGTCTTTCCATACTTTAATTAAACATTTGATGTGCCGATCGGAAAGCGCAGTTAAGTCCTACAGAGCTTTTAGAGGGTCAGGTACTATTGGACCAAGTTTCGGAAATCATGCTGGCCAACCAATTGCCTCGATATCGTTGTCTAGCAAGAACTCTAGTATAATAATCATTATTAAGTAATTATATAAAACTTTTTGCTAACAAATGGAAAAAATGCAAATGTACACTATTGAAACATACCTATATTGTACCTTACACTTCAGCATTCAAAGATCCGTGTTATACAAAAATTTATTTCTCTTTAAATCGTGACGCCCTAGAATATATTGCATTGCATTAATTTGTTACTTCACACCCTTAACGATCGTCGAAAGGATAAAAATGAATTCCCCAGCTATTCAGTTTAGATGCTCCGCCATAAAGGTGACGTTGTCTTGAGAAACGTGATCAAATGACTATTCTCTTAGTCTACTTCAATGATTTGATCGAGACCCTACTTAATTCATTTAGGGCCAACGCGAAACGCAAAACGCGATATTTTCTTCTCGATTTTTACTTAATAATAAAAAATAAAATGAAAATATGTACAGGGTTATCCCACGAGGACTAGACAAGGCAATTTTTTGACATTCCCTGTACTTTTATAAAAAGAACTGAAATAGCCATCTTATGTAATTTTCTCCCGCGAATTCGGATATGTTCAGCAAAAAACAATTGAACATCAAATAAAAGTGCTAGGGGTCACTTTGATATATTTTTAAATGGAACACCCTGTATATTACTACATTTTTGGGCTCTCTAGAAAAATATAAACACCTTTTGTGTATAATATC
The DNA here is from genome assembly GCA_016904865.1 of Pissodes strobi. Taxonomy (NCBI): domain Eukaryota; kingdom Metazoa; phylum Arthropoda; class Insecta; order Coleoptera; family Curculionidae; genus Pissodes; species Pissodes strobi. Next base: position 140,167 of record MU182544.1, on the reverse strand, counting down.
CTATACCTATATTTAGCTGTTTACCAAATATGACAGTTGAAACTCGGGTATTTTGACACTTTGACAGGCTCTAAAATCTAAGCCGCACAAGATCAAAGAAAACGGTTTGCACATTCCTATCTTAAGTTTTCATAAACTATCGAATGGCAGTATCTTCGAATTTAACCTGGGGATAAAATTAACCGGAACTTTTCAACCTCCGGTTAAATTCAAAGTTACAATCATTCGATAGCTTATCATGTCCGCAGATAATTAAGGAAACACGCCAGTTTGCATTAGTGCTTCAGTTTGAACAGTTTGAAAAGATTTATATTTGATACGAAATGTCTGGTTATCCAAAAAGTTCGTCGACGTTACAAGAACTTAAGGCTGAATTAGTAGATATAAGTGATAATGAGGTTGATATCGCAATTATTCCGCCTGGTGGATATTACTAAACAGACGAAGAATATATTGATGATAATGAACTTACAGGTATATTTATTTTTATTGGGTATTTTAATTTCACGTCGTATTCTAATTTTTCATGACAGATCTTTTTATGGTTGCTTTGTTTGTTGAGACTTTCGGTAGATATTGTCACAAATTGGTTTTTTACTTGTGACGCCACGCCTTACTTAGCGTGCAGGAGAGTAGCACAGATACGGAATCCCTCTAAGTCAGGTTGAGAAGAAATGATAAAGGTGACACGTTAATAAAAAAAAACAATAACAAGTTTGTTTACAAACAAATTTAACAATGGTTAGACTGTACTCGAGCAATAATAAATGCGTGTTTTGTTCATAGATGAATTAATAGTTGACACTATACCCAATTAATACTAAATGCATATCGTCTCGAGGGAGGCTTATTTCACAGTGTTTCTAGGCCTTTGGTCACTGTTTTATTAATAAAGTCTATGTGAGCTGCGTTGTCTTTTATTTATGTATTTGTCTTAATATTTATATGGTAAATCTTTTAGCGTCTCTCATTGACGGAATAATTTTAATTTAAATTTATCACACAGTTCTAAGGCACTTGCAATACTTTTAAAAATTCCCAAAAAATCCCCATGTTGGAAATTTTGATACTTTACTTGTAGATTCGACTATCACTACTTTGAATCCCCCGGGTGCCGTGTACCTGTGTACAGGGTTTTTTTTTTATATATTGACCCTCCCCCCCTTATCTTTTTTATTTGACGTTTCTGAAAAAAGTGTTTAATGCAAAAGTTTAATGGTTTAAAACAAATTTTTAGAAAAACTATTTTTTTAATCTACAGGGTGTTCCAGAAAGTCTGGGCGTGGTGATATTTTCTTATTTCAAATTGCTACTCCATCTTTTTATTAGATTTTTGCATTCTCCTTACAATTCTAAACATTTTTTATAAAACGCACCCTATACCTAATTTTGACGTATAAAAAGATATTGACTTATGAAAGTTGCCGTTTTCTATAAAATAATAATATATATCAGGTAAACATAGGTACTGGCCTTAAACTGGTCATTCACCGTAATTGTTTTAATCTCAGATAGACTTTCTATCAATGCCATACAGAGATGAGAAAAAATGCGATTTTGTTTTTGTTTAAGAAATATAATATTATTATCTACTACAACTTTTTTACAACTGTTTAATGTGCCCACCGTTTATTTCAATACACTGTATATAATCTCTCTGGATTTTATTTATACTGATAATAAATCGAGAATGATTCTCATTGGTGTCCTAAATGGCCTTAATTATTCTTGTTCGTAAAACCTCTACGTTTTCCGTGGGAGTTTCATATACTTTATTTTGCAAATATCCCGATAAGAACGAATCAAGCGGCGTCAAGTCAGGGCTATTCGGCGGCCATCTAATCGGTCCAATGCGACCATTCCACGTTTGGTATTTCCCATTAATGTAATTTATAACCGGAAAAACGTTGTGTGCTAGGGCTCCATCCTGATGCCAGATAATTTCCAGAAAATTTTCTACATCATTGGTCAATAAATTTAAATATTTTTCCCCATTTAAGAGCCCGTCAATAAAAATTGGCTCCATAATTTATTATCTAAGAGCCCGCACCAGTCACCACACCTGTAAGGATCTTTTAATTTCCCTAGTTACTCGAGGATTTTGAGTTGCCCAAAATCGAACGTTTTTCCGGTTATGAATACCTACAGTACTGAATGTGCACTCATCAGACCATAATATATTTTTTCTAAATTGTTGTCATCTTTTAATAATAACATTTCTTGATAAAACATAATTCTTTTGTTTTTTTGATCTTGTGTTAATTTTTGCACCGGTAGTATTTTGTATGGATAATAACCATATTTTTTTAAAGTAGAATGAATTTTGAAAATTGATTTTCTGAAAAAACTTGCTGCATCTTTTAAGGCTGCATCGTCGCCTTTCTCACGAAGAGTCATAACTAGCTTTTGCTAAACTTGTCAGGAGAGCTGATAAATGAAAAAGGGTTAGACATAAATCAGAGGAGTTAGCTTAGTTTTAAAGTTAATTTATATGGTTTTAAAACTAGGCTAACTCCGATGATTTATGTCTAACCCTTTTTCATTTATCAGCTCTCCTGACAAGTTTAGCAAAAGCTAGTTATGACTCTTCGTGAGAAAGGCGACTATTTGGACTTATGGTCCGACGAGTGCACATTCAGTACTGCAGGTATTCAATTATTCATAACCGGAAAAACGTACGATTTTGGGCAACTCAAAACCCTCGAGTAACTAGGGAAATTAAAAGATCGTTACAGGTGTGGTGCGGGCTCTAAGATAATAAAATTATGGTGCCAATTTTTATTGACGGGTTCTTAAAGGGGGAAGAATATTTAAATTTATTGACCAATGATGTAGAAAATTTTCTGGAGATTATCTAGCATCAGGATGGAGCCCTAGCACACAACGTTTTTCCGGTTATAAATTACATTAATGGGAAATACCAAACGTGGATTGGTCGCATTGGACCGATTAGATGGCCGCCGAATAGCCCTGACTTGACGCCGCATGATTCGTTCCTATGGGGATTTTTGCAAAATAAAGTATATGAAACTCCCACGGAAAAAGTAGAGGTTTTACGAACAAGAATAATTGAGGCCATTCAGGACACCAATGAGAATCATTCTCAATTTATTATCAACAGTAAGTATAAATAAAATCCAGAGAGATTATATACAGTGTATTGAAATTAACGGTGGGCACATTAAACAGTTGTAAGAAGTTGTAGTAGATAATAATATTATATTTCTTAAACAAAAACAAAATCGCATTTTTCCTCATCTCTGTTTGGCATTGATAGAAAGCCTACCTGAGATTAAAACAATCACGGTGACCAGTTTAAGGCCAGTACCTATGTTTACCTGATTTTTATTATTATTTTTTAGAAAACGGTAAGTTTTATACGTCAATATCTTTTTATACGTCAAAATTAGGTATAGGGTGTGTTACATAAAAAATGTTTAGAATTGTAAGGAGAATGCAAAAATCTAATAAAAAAATGGGGTAGCAATTTGAAATAAGAAAATATAACCACGCCCAGACTTTCTGAAACACCCTGTAGATGAAAAAATTAGTTTTTCTAAAAATTTGTTTTAAACCATTAACCATGGTTAGCGAAACGCGCGTCGAGTGCAAATATTCTGTTTCGGTATTGTGGATAAAACTCTGTTTTAGTAACTCCGTGGTAATCGTTATTTCAAAGAATTGTTTTATATATCCCGTAGTTCAGGCAAAGAGGTATCATCTCAAAGAAATGAAGGAAATACAAGTTCCATAACCTAACGTTATACAAGAGTATAGCAAAAAGATGGGAGATGTAGACTTGATAACGGAACACCGGGTTATTGAATCAGAATAAGAGGGGAAAATGGTAGTGGCCACTGATTAAAAATTAATGTCATCGATAGTTCAATCCTAAATGCCTGGAAAGTCTATCGATTAGTAAATAATTCTAAAATGTCCCAATTAGAGCTTCGGTCATAGTTGGCTTTGGTGCTAATAACATCGGACGGTGGAACAAGGAATTTCGACGAAGAAGAAAACAGCACGAATATTGAAGTTTCAATGCAGGCAACTTTACTAAGGCCGTCAAGAAATAGCTCGCCTCACGAATTCAGAAGAGACAATACAGGGAACATTATAATAAGAATCACCGAAATTGTTAGACGGAGATGTAGACAGTTTAAAAGTCAAACCGTTTCTATGTGTAAAAAATGTATGTAATTTATACTTACATTCGAATTGCTTCAATGTATTTAACAAAAATGAAGCTGAACTAAAAAAAACTATTTTCTTCAAACGTCAGTAAATCCGTCATTACTCGACTGTGTAGGCGGCCGTGAAGTTTCGTTTTTCCTCCGCCGGAGCTTTACTTTTCACTTTTCCGCCGGCGGAGGCAAAAGTGTTGTCATAGCACCATAGATACAATACAAACAGACAACAAAATAAGCGTCAACAACTCAAGATTTATTAAACTACAATTTGTATTTATCACTCAATTTGTGACTGCATTTCTAAAAATCACTAATTTAGGAACAAATTGGTTATTATTTAATCGAACTTACTCAATAACTGCTTATCAATACGGAATTAAAACGCAATCGAAGACGCAATCTTAAAAAAATAATTATTGTTGACAGTGTCCACTGACAGCTTTATGTTACATTACTATAGCAACAACCTGTGCCTATTCACCGACACCGGTCTAAGCCGCCTTGCGAACCCACTTATCTTTAATAATTATTATTATTACTATTAAAAAGAGATGTTTTTGCATTCATTTGTCGACATTTGAAGAAAAAACAGCATATTTTATTTGGAGGAAAAGTTACTTTTCATGGCTTGCTCTCTATTACCACACGAGCGCGCCATGAAAAGTATTACTTTTCCTCCATATAAAATAATATACTATTACCTACCTATGGCGAACGTTGCGTTAAGGCAACATTTATTTTCTGAAACACCCTGTAACTTAAATTTTTTATTTGCCTAAATTTGTGTTTAATTAGTTGTATTTATTCGTTATTAATACATATTTTTGCACATATTAAGTTGTTTTTCTAATGTTTGACCACTAATGGGTTAATGTGACTTTGCAAGTTGGTAGCTATGATTTTCCAGAGACTGCAGCTGTACAAATTGGTCCTGTGATACTATAGTAGCTGGACACTCCGAAAATAAATCAGCATTCTCATTAAATCTTAACAACTACTGATGATTGGTGTATCTCTCATTTGGTAGAGTAATAGCGGATTAGGCTTCAACATCAGCTGGGTACGTGCTTGCAGCTTACATGTAGATAAAATAAACACCTCGGCGATTTATGGACAAATTTCATGATACACTCATTATAATCGTACCACCTGGAAATCACACTCCGCTCCTCTATAAGGGTATCAGACCATTGTTATGCAGCTTTTAGTGGTTTAAATCTACTTTTAGTTACTCTACTAAAAGCGTCTTCAAAATGTCAATTCTGAACTTGATTATATTCTTTTTATCCGATCAGACGAAAAACTATACCTTTCCGATGTGTTTTCTCAACGCAAAAGTCATGATTCCAGTATATTGTATTCGTTGCTTGGCAACATACAATAACTGTACGTACAACATTTCCGTCCTAGGCCGGGAATATAAAATTTCTGTCATATTTAAACACTTTGTTTGTCAGATCTGATGTTTATCAAAAGCAAGATTCAACTGTGGTTTCCCTAGTTACGTAATAAACTCCAAGCTCGCTTGATTCAAAACTTGATATTATGTTGAGTTTAAATTTAAAACACCGTTTTTATTTAGAGTAATATTTGGCTCTATTTTTATAAATACGTATTATAATTAATTCCGATCGGATAAAAAATAGTATGTGCAACTCGTAGGAAAAGCACATTCATGGACTACTGTGTTGCTGGCCTCGGCTGCGCCTCGTCCAGCAATTACCACAATCGTCCAGGAATATTTTGCTTTTCCTCCTAGTTACACAATATACTATTATTCAATATATTCAAAGCAATTCCCGTCTCAATATCTGTTGCGCTTAAGTCTTTATCTCATTAGAATATGCAATTCAATAATTTCTTTCAGAATTTCGCACTGTACTGGCCAGAAATTGATATAATTATAAATCAATAAACTTATATCTGAATTTTACTTCTAACTTTTATAACTGCCTTTCAGCCATTCTTCAGTACAAACTTCAGGCAATTTATTCAAAGCTTTTGAGGGATTCCGGCGTTCTGTTGAACTGAGATCCTCATTACCATAAGTGCTGCGTAACATGAAGCATTATAGTGTAATAAAACAAAGTTTTGCCGACATATAGAACAAGTGAAATTACATACTTTTGAATGCTACCCATGATTTACACGTGTGCCGTATTGAACAACAGGGAGGTCTTATTGAATATCAAAATTTGATTATTCCCAATACTATGACGCTCGCACCATGAAAGGCATTATTAAATTTTTCAATCTCGTTATACGACTTCCGTATACTCTAGCGTGTTGGTAATTTGTCAGAACAGAAAACCTAAATCCGTCAGTAAGAGAAAGTATGCGATGCCCAATTATCAGTTAGCTATTTTAAATGAAACCTGGCGAGAGAGGTATTAGCTTGTGAGACATGGTTCAGTTGACCTCGTCTCTCAGCGTATTGCTAAAGATTGGGTTGGTGGAGCAACTTATTTGATACCTATGCACCTCTATTTAAAATAAGATATATTATACGGGGGCTTTCCAAGAAAGCGACACATATATATTTTGTAAGGTGCCTTTGAACTTCTAATGGCAGTTATTCCAGTAAGACCAGCAAGAGTCCTTGATGAAGACACCAATTATGTAATTTAATGAAAAGTTCACTCATTTTACTTTAAAAAAGAAATACCCACCCATGATAAAATTTTGATGGAGCTTGGCCAAGATGACAGTGATAACTAGAAAATTCTTATGGACAACTTAAAAAAATAGGGATTTTGCCTGGGAATAACCGAAAAACGCTTTTACTGGAAAGTGATGAAATTGTTTGCTGGCGACGAAAATACTTGATAAGTATAAAGCAGTACCGCAGTGAGCAAAAAAATATATCTTGATGAGACGTGGATCAATGAAGGTTATATAGTACAAAAAATTTGGCAAGACTAGCTTTTATGGAAGGCCTGTCATCGGGTGTTAAAGTGCTTTCGGGAAAAGGGAAGAGACTAATAATTGCACACATTGGAAGCGAAGAGGGATTTTTAAAAGAAAGTTTGCTAACCTTTTAGTCGTGTCGGACGAGATATTGCCATAAGGACATGAATTCGGATATTTTCGAAGACTATTTTGGTGAAATGATATACTCCGGTTGATTCGGTGGTGACTATCATTCACAGCACGTAGAGAAGTGAGCAACTTCATATTGGAGAAAACAAGAAATTATCGACTGGCTAACTAACAAAGATATTGAGTTTGAACCCAATTTGATAAAGTAAAAACTACTAACTATAGCAAATTTACACCAAAATCGATTTATGAAATATGCTGTGGGAGATATAGCAGAAAAATTTAATATAACTGGGCTGCACTTACCACCATATCATTGCGAACTAAATCCCCTAGAACTTATATGGGCACAAGTGAAAAGATTTGTAGCAAGACAAATCACGTCATTTAAAATGAAAGATGTTAAGGTACTGTTTGATCAAGCCTTTAAGAAAGTGACACCAGAGAACTGGCAAAAAGCAGTTCAGCATGTAATTAAACAGGATGGGGAAATGTGGGATCTTAACAACCTAATCAATCAGACGGTCGACCCTTTAATTATAATGTCAATAGGTGATGGCAGTTCCTCAGATGACGAAGCAGATAACCTATTATAATTTATTGGTTGTATATATTTTTTTATATTCGGCACACACACACACGCTCACACAAAAGGAAAATCTTATGACACTCAACGAGCGGTGGGTGTGCGGAAAAGATGATGGACGCTGAACTTGAAGCGTTGTAAGTTGTAATTTTCGGGAAAGGCGTTAATCGTAAGTCCATTGAAAAGCGAGGCAGGCCTCCAGACAAAGTAGTCCCGCAAGAGGGACGTCCTATGTATTCGCAACTGAATCGTATGTTGATGAGCAGCTTGTGTCTGACGAGTGTTTCTGTTTGGCACAACTCTGAAGGGAATCATAATTGCCAGCTCGTTTGAACACCTTTCGTAGTAGTATCGATAGTAAAGAGATAGGTCCGCCACTTTTCTTCGGTGTTCAAAGCTATCAAGGTCTTTAGTCAATTCTGAGTCATCCACAAGACGGACTGCTCTCCTCTGTATGGGGTCCAATATCTAAAGCAAGTGTTTGGGTTAGTCAAACTTTACACATGGGAACAGTATTTCAGAGATGGACTTATCTGGGCCTTATAGAACAGTAAGAGCTGATGAGGTGTATACAACTTTTTTGCTCTATAGTGTTTGTGCTGCTGCCTTGGCGATTTTGGTGACGTGATTACGCCAAGACATGTTGTTTTCTACGTTGATGTCCAGCAAGCTTATGAATGAGGCCAGAGTCAGAGTTTGTCCTGTCATCGATAAGTCCTGCGGTGTTCTTTTCTGTGGCCATTGGAGTCCGCGACATGAATGGTCTGTAAAGCTGTAAATTTATATATTTTTCCTGTCTAAGAGATCGTCGATATAGAGCAGGGCCAGTGTGGGAGACAATATACACCCTTGACGAACTGCGGCATTCATCTTAAATTCCTCCGAGAGATGTCAATCATTACCAACTCGGATGCATCGCTCCTTTCAGAAATTGAAAACCCAGATAAGCAGTGCTGCTGGTAGTCCGTATGCTGTCAATGTGCTTAACAATTCGTCATGCCACACCCTATCAAATGCGTTGGATATGTCGAGAGCCACTGACCGAGAGTCGCCGTAGCTCTCGATGGCTTTGGTCCACAGGTATGTCACTTAAGTCAGGAGATCTCCCGTTGATCTGTGCTGGCGGAAGCCATACTGACGATCGTTTATAATGCCTGCCGATTCGAGATATTTTAAGTTTCTCCATGACTTTGGACATGATGGGAACTAAGGCAATTGGACGGTAGTTATTTGGACTTATTTACCTTTCTTCGGGGTTGGTTGTACTTGAGCGTATTTCCACCTAGCATGGAGTTCTGAATGATAAGGAGAAAAGCCTGCATAGTGGAGCTGTTAGCTGTGGCATTTTTAGAATCTAGGCTTTTCAGTATTCGTTTCAGTTCGCGTTGGCGAAATACCAGACCTGGCATTGATGATCTAATGTAGAATTTGATGCAAATATTTGGGCAAGAATGTTCGCTTTTTCTTTGGCCGTTTCCGCCATTGAGCCATCATTATCTTTGGTCAGTGGTGGGATTGACGTCTTTGAGAAACCCTGATTGACATCATTTACAACTGACCAAAAGGATCTTGTTCCGTTAGGATAGTTGAGAATCTTGTTCTGGATCTACTCATTATATACCTCCTTGCTATCGTCAATGATCCGCTTACATTGGTTTCTAGTCGTGATGAATATATTTCGATTTTCGGCTGTCGGATCTTGCCACTATTTGCGGTAGGTGACATTTTTAGCATTGACTGCTCTTGAGTAGTTCTTCCCAAATGATAGTTTACTGCTTGAGATACGTTTCCTAGAAGAGGGGATGAAAGCATCCATACCAGCTAGGATAATCTGAGTTATCTCATTAGCAGATTCAAGGGTGCTTTGATTCCAAGACCAGGCATCTTTCCAAGGAAAAAAAAGATAAAATTCGCAAAGATCTCGCCACTTTGCAGATTAGTAGTGCAAATTCTTTCGGGGCACCTGTGGTTCCTGTATTTTGATAGCAAGTTCACAGGTGCGTCCATTGCTCTGATGAGCCCAATGGAGGTTGGGCATTTACGATGTTGTGGGGTAGTTGTTAAGAGTAGATCCAGGAGGCTAGCTAGGACTTTTTGACGCTCAGGGATCCTAGTAGTTTCGTCAACCAGCTGTGTAAGTTCGTGACTTATAGCAAAAGCATCGGCTTCTCGTCCTTCATCGTCGTTTTCGTTGGAGTTTCCCACTATGACAATTTCTGCCGTTGGATAGTTGATCTGCAGAAAGTTGATTTGTATGACAAGATTTGAGAAAAGCCGTTTATATTGGTGTTCGCTAGGTAGACTATACAAGCAACAGACGAATTTGGTTGCTCGATCTGTGCTTAATTTGAACCACATGACATCGAAATCCTTAGGTTCGTATGATTTTTCTCGTTGACAATATAAATCGTCTCGTATAGAATAGCTAATCCAGAGTTATATCGAAATTGGGAGTAAAGGTCATAATATGACCTCCGTGTATATTCATATTGTGTAGTGCTTGATTTCACTTTTGTTTCAGCAATATTTTCGATTTTCTTTTCCACCCTGGGAATCGGATCACAAAGGCATGGTGACGAAACATGAACCAGAGGTCATTTCACGGGTGGACCACATCTACCACTATAATAATGTATAATAATAAGTATTTTATCTATATATATTATTTACATATATAATTTTTATTTTGTTATAATAGAATTTCCGTAAATTTAAATTCTCTCTACAAGTATCCAACCTGCATGCCTTTGGCGTACCATTTCCAGTGTTTTTATAAATGGATAATAATAGGCAAAATACACAAATTGACCCAAAACCGGGTGGTGCTACCTGCACTTGATGAAAAGAAAGACTTTTGCAATGAAACCAATGCCAAACTATGGAAGTGGCATACATTATTGGTGGGTCAACCTGTAGCCCATTTTCATGCCTAATGAGCTTTTATTACTCTATACATTTCTGAAACAGACTGTAATAAGGTTTTCCATTACTGAACATACAATATTTGAAATCTGAAATGCTGTATCATATTAACATATTTTATCAATATCAGTGATAACCCAAACTAACCCAAACAGAACGAAAGCAAAATTTAGAATTTGCTTCTAATAATTAGTGAAGGGTTTGGAGATCTTATTAAACGGCAAAAATATTCTCCATAAAATGAAGTCATCAAATCTAGAGCATACTAAGAGTTACGCCAGGTGGTTTGAGTCGTAAACCTTATCTCCCAAAGTTAGCATTAACAACTGACTCGCTGACATTAAAACTCGGTAATATATTCCAGCAATTTGTTTCAGAAAACGAGCCGCTCTGTTGTATTTTACCCGTGAATTTATCGGACCGGTTCTTTATTATACATTCAGACAGTTTTATTGTTTAAATTAAATTCCGCGGTTTATTGAGGTGCTTATATCTTAATACATAATGTGCCATTAAAAGGGTAATGTGATGGTAATGATTGTAGTTAAGGCAACACTCAATAATATAACCAATTTTTGTTATTGTGGTGGGTCAGAAACAATCTTCACAGAAAAAGCAAGATGACACTGAAAAACAAAAGTTAATAAACTATCGATGTACGATTCTATAAATCTGATTACTGCAAAATTGCTTAAAATCCAAAACCACGAATTCCCATGATATACTGAAACGCTTGGAATATCATTTTTCATAGACCTGTTTTCAGTCAAACAATGTCATTCATTACTCACGGGCCGTTGAGTAATACTAATGAAGTCACTGGTTTTATCAGATACAGGCATGCACTGACCGTATTCCTTTGTCAAACTATTTTGTAAAGATCAGACGTCAAAGCGACTTTGTGAGCTTTGCGAGTTTGGAAATTTAAAAATATGGAATCCGATAGCGAAAATCCGGTAGAAATATGTACGCTCCCAGAAGTTCTGAATGCCGCCAATATAGTTAAAAAAGGATTTATTACCTGAAAAATTTAGGAAAAAGTGCGAAATGGTGTATAGCACTTTCATGGAATGGCGAGCCCGCAAAAACGGCAATTATTTCTCTGAAAATGTCCTGCAACCTTTTTTAGAGAACTATCAGCAAAAAAAAAACAAAACTTCATCATTATGGAGCCAATACGTCCGTCATGTTAAGAAGTACGTTAGTTTTACATAACAACATTAATATAGACAATTACTCAAAGTTGCGCAGTTTTTTAAAACGAAAATCTGAATGATATCAAGCAAAAAAGTCCAACAGATTCACTCCAGATGAAATTAATAAATTTATAAATGAAGCAGATGACGGTATTGCAACAAGGGAAGAAGATTAGATAGTTAACTATTATATGGTATTTATATTAATTATAATGATATTATTATTTATTTAAATGTAAATACATAAAGGGGAAACGTCTACAATTATTTATCGTTTCTTGACATTTATTCGTGCTAAAGTCCATCCAACTTATCTTCCCAACTGGCACGTTTGGTTTGAGTGTTGAAATTGTAGTCGGTTTCTACCCGACGTTACGTCGGGCGAGGGTTCAATCCTCATTCTCTGACGTTTTCTTATACCTATTTTTGCAATACATTTGATATTTGATTGATACAACATACTAAACTTATTTGTAGTTTCTATTAATAGAATAGGTAAAATCGAGGTAGGTACAGGGTGATCCATCATCCCTTAACAGTTTTTCACATTTTAGAGAAAAATTGCAAATACAAAAGTAGTAGGGTTTCACTTGAATTTTCTTAA
>MU182544.1:56342-102630 GCA_016904865.1 Pissodes strobi | reverse complement strand
TGATACCGCCACCACCGAAATCTACACTCTACCCCTACACTACGCTTTTCCGATCTAAGACCTCAGGTCAAGCCTAGTTATATGTCTCCTTTTAAATTGCTTTTTTGTCTACGGTAAACTTGTGTGGTTTTTCAAAATCACGTAGAAATTTTAAATTTTCGCGCAAAAGGAAGGAATTCTGGGCAGATTTGTTACAGCTTTTGCCTATAGTGCTTTTCTTACATAGCACTGCTCTATAGCCAATTTAAAACAGTAATATACCGTCAACCTGAATAGTTTCCTAGTCGAATATCTTCTCTAATAAAAGCTAGATATTACAAATGGATTGGATTTAGTTTCCAAGGCTCGTCGCAGCCTTTGTCCGATTTTAATTTAGGGCTGCCATAATACTCTGCTTTTCACTCAGCATTAATAGATTTAGACCTTGTAGTAATCAGACATTTGTACGATTGGCAATATATTTTTTCTAAGTAATATGTCGTATAGATTCAAGTTTTTGAATTCGCTCAATTAGTGATCGACATTTATCTATACTAAAGCTACGTGCTCAGTTAGTTTCATCCACATATCCTCACACTCGCCAGCTTCAAAATAGGTACAAAATGACCGGTAATTTTTAAGATCGCTCTGTAGTCGCGGAAAATAATACTAACTGTTTTAAAAGTTGCTGTCTTTGACCTCATAATATAAGTGAAGTTTTAGTCGAATCGAACCAATATCATGTCATATGTGCCGTGTTCTCTTAGATATTTAACCCCCTAAAATATTTTACATCTTTATACTTACATTATTTTTTTTATGAAATTTGTTTTATAATTACTAAGCAACAAAACGTTTGCTAACCCGTTGTGTCATACAAGAAATGACCTTAAAAAGTACTTAAAGCAATTTTTGTTAGCGAAACCACTTCTTTAGATATTAATCTAAGTCTGTATATTCACAAAAAAAGCTCAAAATGATATTTTGTAAATCATACAACTGTGCACGCTAATAGTCCAGGTGGCAGTGAATTTGTTTCGTACTTATTTTCCCAGTCGGTGTATAGGTTTTAATCTCATCTCTTAGTGACAAAGAACAAGAATTTTTGGGTCTGGCTAAAATTTTTGAATGGATTCAAAAAATAAAAATAAAATACAAGTCCACTTATTTTCCCAGTCATAAATATTTTACATTTACTAAAGAGGAACATAAAGTTTATGAAAATAGCAGTCTGGCTAATCTCAGATAGCGGAAAGTGAGTCTGGCTGAAAATTAGCGGATTCAAAAAATTTACCGATTTTGCGGATCCGTAACCCTTATTTTACTAGGCTTGAAATTTAGCATATAAATTAATACACTCATAAACTGTAATTAAAAATGAGTCTGGCTGATTTAAGAAATTGGCAAATAAATCTGGCGGCATCTTCAAAATGGGAAAAATATATAAATTTTGCTCGTATTTTCTTTGGTTTGAAAATTTGTCACATGATAGATTATACTATAATTTCATAGAAAATACACGTCTGGCTGACATTTACAATCACGAAGGCCTTGCCAGACTCACAAGTCAGGTAGCTAAGTATCCAACGATTCTATCGCCTATTGATATTGGCTGGGAAGAGGTGGATGGAAAATGCGAAATTCAATGGTTTGAAGGTCAGCAGCTGCCTACGTTTGTCAGTGAAGTCGTCATTCAATCAGAAGATGGTATATTTTTTTTGTTTTAAATATATAGCGTCGATGACACGTTGAAGTAGAATTGAATTTTCTAAATGTATTTATCGATGTGTTCGCAGGTGAAGATGATAACAACTGATGCTATGGAACTTGAAAAGAGTATTGATGATATTCACGACAGATGCAAAAAAGATGATGATGATAATAATGAATATTATGAAGACAGTGATAGCGATGACGAAGGCGAAATTAATCAAGGAGGTGACGAATACATTATTTAATTTATATACAATTATAATAATATTTTTATTAAATAATTGATTATTATTTTTAATCAATTATAGTTATATTTTTCATTAGCCGATGTCAAACAAAAACTTTTCTGTGGCTTTCATTAAAATTTATGATTTCGTCAATAAATATTTTCCAACCTGCTCCATCATAATTCTGTACTCTGTGCTTTTTTGTATTTTATTGTTTAATGCTCTCATAAAGAAGCAAATGCACGTATGACTCTAATCACCTGTATAATCGAACGTAGCTGAATTTAGCGCGCCTGACAATAATAATTAAACGAGTCTGACAAAGCTTTGGGGGTGTTCCACATTAGCCAGATGGTATTTTAGGCTATTATTATAGTATAGGCCATCATCTGATAAATTTTCATGACTGCGAAAATGAGCAAATTTTTTTTGATGAAAGCTTTTTTCTTGCTGGACATATTACCCATACTCGCTGATTAGCCAGACTATTTTTTTTACTTAAATCTTCCTACTAGAACTATTTTTATCACTGGGAAAAATGGGGCAGTGAATTCGTATGTTCTGACGCATTTTCCGCCTCAACCCATCGGAACCCCCCTTAAATATATATGAATTTGGCGCAGAATTACTAACCGAACTATGCTATCCATGTTTGCTGGACTATAAATATAAAATATTTTATCTGGAAATATTTCCTTGGTTTAATAGGCATGTTTAAAATATAGCCTTTAGTAATATAAAGTTACCCTGTATAATTTCAAAAATGTATTATTTAAATGTAAACCCTATTAGAATATATTTATATTATTACGTCAATTCCAACTAAACTTATTGCAAAGTTCTCATTGAAACTAAATGTTTTATAGTTATATCGTTAACTAAAATGCTTAACTAGCAGTGATACTGCATGATCCTTTGAAAAAGACATAAACATATATTCTGGAAATCTTAAGCAACTATTTATGCGATTCCCATTAAATAAAAATTTTGTTAAATATGATATGATATTGTGATGTCCGTATGACATCTTTCAAATCCTACAGATGTGGAACTAACGATTTGACTCACCATTTTTTCTGCAAAAAACATAGTTATGGGCGTCAAAAGCTATACAGGTTGTTAATTAACTATGTGCAATAGCTTTAAGGGTCGATTCCTTCAGTGATTCTAAGACGCAAAGTTCATATAAAATACCCTTTAGACGATTTCATTGAAATTTAGCAGTTTTATTTGTAGTATTAAGGGGCTTACCTTAACTAATAAATTTATTGGATCCAGTGGCCCGGGTGGAATCTTAATAAATATTTTTGATAAAAAAACTAAGTCACTGGTCTTTTTGAATTTATGATTCTTCCCTCGTATTAAGCAACTAAAATTTTTTTTTTGACCATTGGGTTTTGTTCGATTTTGCTTCGTTTTTGAGAAAAACAAATAAAAAAACCGTTGTTAAGAAAAAAAAAATCTAAAAATGAAAACGGTTAGTAAATGCAATGCAAATGCAGCAAAAAACTAGTGCACTTTGTCAAATTTTGAATCGGCTTTGACAAGATGACAAGAATAACGTCATATCGTTTAATTATTGATCTGTTACGTTAGTGTTATATTGAGATGTTATTAGGTAAATAATTGATGCGTTTTTGAGGTGGTATATATCCACAAATTGTTATTATGGGTTGAGGAAGAATTCAATGATTTTTGTTTAAAGATTTCGTAATTTTTTAGGTGTCCTTTATCAACTTCAGCTTTTAGTAAAGGCAACCAGATGTTATTAACCCAATCAGATGTTATTAACCCAAATTAACCGAAACTGAAGCAACACATTCATCTTCAATTAAGAATATTGCCGCGAAATGCTTTTATTCGCGACGCCATGCCTTGTTTAGCATGCAGGATTACAGCTCAGATTCGGGATCGACCTACGTAAGATGGGGCGAGATGATAAAGAAAGCGCTTTAGTTAAAAACAATAACAACGTCTATTGAGAATTTATTAACAATGACTATTGGTCAGACACTTAATAAGGTTCTATTATACCCGACTACTAAGGCGCGCATGCTCTCTCGATTGAGGTATATTTTTGAATTGTTTATGGGTCTTTAGTTACTGTTTTATAAGTATAGTTTTGTTAAGAGTTTGTGTTGTGTTTCATTTAAGGTTGGTTTGCTAGTAAGTTCCCTCAAATATTACACTGCACTTTTAACGACTTGACAGATTCTACTTAGAAAATTATCTGTCTTAGAACTTTGACAAATTTATCATAGATTCGACTTTTATTACTGCGGTATAAAACCCTCAAACTTCGCGACCATGTGATCGATCCAAGCTCAGGTTAGGGTGAGGAGGAAAGGATAGATTAGAACCTGAAAGCGCCCATGTGGAGAGACAAGGAGCTGGTTTTAGGTGAAAGTCGAAAGTCTGCCGAACTGATGCTTCGCTAGCGTATTTATATCATAATATGTGCTGATCGTTGAATGTGTAAGGTTCATATTCGCTCCCGTTGAGTCCTCGCATTGTTTATAATTTGTCTTAAATGTTTACATAATATTTTGCCGGGTCATGTTCAAACTTATGACAGCGTGATATTTATTTTGTAGCTTATGCATTTTAGTAGTTCACACGTGCCCTCTTTTACCCTATAAACGTTGGTCCCCAATGTTAACACGACCCCTATTGCTTTAAAAGGAATGACCTCAACTCGAGAATACATATCGCATTTTAGATCATCTTACTATAACTATAAAATACAAAATGTCATCAGTGGTTTTGTTACTTTCTGGATCCAGGCTGATTCTTTGTAACTCTTTCTAGCCTCCACTGCAGTATATGTCTTAGCATTGTTTGACACACCCTTAAACTGTTTGAGGGTATTTCACGTGAGAGTCTGATGTAGAGACTAGTACGGATATCCACTGGTGCTTGACTAGCGCGTAAAACCCAACTCCGCCCGTCAAATTTTGACATTTTAGCGCATGCGTTGTTTCATGTTTATATTTGTATTTTTACATTTTCTTTCACTTCATGCAATCCCTCCGCTCGCTGCGGGGCGCAACCAACGAAAACTAACCCAAACTAACCCATTGCATGCCAAAAAACTAACTAATCCAATGATAACAAATTGAAAAATCTTGCATGGGACCGCCATCGAACCCATCGCCCCAGCATTCTAAACGAGAGCCGTACCACTTGAGCCACGATGTCGCATTCATGACTTTCTCAAAAAGTCTCAGACAAATTCGTGAAGTGAAAAAATGTAAACAACATTGAGACTATTGACGGGCGGGGTTGGAATTTACGCGCTATACTGGTACATGGTACATACACGCAATAAAAAGAAACATGTTTGTATTAATTGCCTTAATAATATTACAACTTTAATTCTAGACCTTTGGAATACGAACATATTATTTAGCTTGTGGAACTTATGTCTTTTTAGAAAACTATACACTAGTTATCTATAATATTAAAAAGAACGGTCCTGTCTTTATATTAATTAACCATAGTTCCTTAATTCTTATTTCTTTAGATATTTATGCATAAATACGGTCCTGTCTTGTAATATTTACCTATATTACCAATATAGTAGTTAATTGAACTTAATTCTATAATTATATTTAAAAATGTCCATCTATACGCGATGTATCGACTTTTTATAAAATATTGATTTTCATACATGAAATATATATTTCTTGTTTAATTAATATTGCCACTTCGTTACATAGTGTCGCTTAAAAAATAATTATTAATAATGCCTCATGTCCGTGATTAACAAAAATTTCCTCATGCATTTATATTTATAATAATATCTATATGGATCATTCTTCGAAAATAAAAATATTTGAATTATATCCTATGAATGAAATCATTTTACTACGTTTAGCTGTTCATCTAACATTTTATCACCTAAATACGGTCCTGTCTATGCAAATAATAATTAATATTTTTGATATTAATAGCATTTTACCTGACTCAGTTTTACGTGTTTACCTATAAAAAATTTGCTGAATTTTTATACTAAATTACTTAATTTATTAAACTCGCTGACCTACTTCAACATGCTGACTTTATTTATAGAAATTAAATATCTTTGCAACTATTCATATATCATATGCTTTAAGAACATAATAATTTGTTCGTGTTATTGCTTTGCATTACGATCTGGTTTTACTTTGAAAATTTAATAATGATATTCAAATTACATTCCGATTATCATGCTTGATGTGATTAAACAAACCGTTTCAAAATATTTGCATTTAAACAATTTATTATTGCACAGTCAAATAAGGATGGGATAGGTTATGAATAAAAAATGAACGTAGTCATGGGTACTTGACAATAGGTCTTATAACGTTAATTTAAATCGGAATAAAGAAAACAACTTCAAGTAATTAATATGCCTAGGTATAATATATATACCAATTATGAAATGCATGTTTAAGGTTCATAATCGCTCCCGTTGACTCCTCGCGTTGTTTATAATTTGTCTAATGTTTACATAATATTTTGCAAGTTGAAGTTCAAACTTGGAACAGGGTGATATTTATTTAGTAACTTATGCATTTTAGTACTTCACAATATTAAAGCACTTACTTTAATTATACTTTTTTTATAATTATGGTTCCTTTGCTAAAATACTTTAGCCTTCGATGGAATTCTGTGATTCGCAGGCCTACAACGATTTTGATGTTTAAAGCTATTAGTTATTTTTACTTAATTTGAGGTGCTAATTCCAAAAATCACCTCATTTTTGCACTTACAGATTATTTTTTATTTTTTTACAGAGCTCTATGCCTAAAATATGCCCTTTCATAGATATACCTATATGAAATGTTATTGATTAGAACATTTTCGTTCCATTTTATCCAGAAAATAGAGTTAGGCGCAGAAACTTATCGATACACGTTTATTTATCATTTTTGTTGATCAGTCGCACTGTTAC
The DNA here is from genome assembly GCA_016904865.1 of Pissodes strobi. Lineage (NCBI taxonomy): Eukaryota > Metazoa > Arthropoda > Insecta > Coleoptera > Curculionidae > Pissodes > Pissodes strobi. The sequence continues at coordinate 95,775 of MU182544.1, read as the reverse complement.
TCTGTCCGGGGTTGTTTGTTGTTTTGTTAGTTTTTACGGTGTTTTAATATTCTAAAACATATAAATATGGAAAAAAGACAAGACCAAACAACTTTTGTATATATGTGGCAGTTATACCGTGTTTAAACAGAGGCAAACTATAATTTCTTTTGTGAAAAACGTATACTACGCCTTTTTGGAGTAAAAATTGGTGACCAAGACCAGTTCTGGGCACCACATATTATTTGTTACATGTTTTTGGAAGCATTAAGAAACTGGCAAAAATGTAATGTTTAGGGATACCTGTTGTAGTATGGCGGGAGCCCAAAAAACACAGTGTCGATTACTATATTGTTTTTTTTTGGTCGTTCCTCATGGATGAGATGTACCGAAACCTACCGCCCCAAGACGGATCGAAAACGTCATTTCATCAGAATCAGAGATATTAGTTTCCGACCTAAGTGACTCAGATTTCAACCCAGAGGCTTCCAGCCAACCTGAAGTGTTTAATCAGAGGGAACTGAATGATTTAATTAGAGATTTGCACCTTACAAAGGATATATCCGAAGTGTTAGTCTCCAGACTTCGTGACAAATATATTTCTGACTTGGTTACAAAGTTAGGAAATGTGCTGTACGTTATTGCAAAGTTTACAGAATGAAAACTTTGGTTAAAGAAGAATGACGGTTGTTTATTCTCTGAAGTAGACGAAGCTTTTAAGACGTCTTATTACGTAATGTTAACGTACTGGCCTCGGTTCCCGTTGCTCTTTCGGTACATTTAAAAGAAACGTATGAAAATTTAGAGCTTCTTTTACAAAAAAAACATAGTGGATGCTTCGTGGTGACCTAAAAGTGTTTTGCATATTACTGCGATAATAGAGATGGTATAAGAAGTTACCCTATTTTGTTTGTGAGTGGGATAGTCGTGGGAGAGAAAGACACTGGACTCAAACACAATGGCCGTCTAGAACAAGGTTTACACCTGATAGGGAAAACATGTTGAGAAATAGCTTTGTTGCCTCCAACAAAGTTTTATTGCCTTGTCTTCACATCAAACTCGGCTTAATGAAGCATTTTGTTAAAACACTAGACAAAAGCGGACAGTGTTTCAAATGATTATGCATGAAATTTGCAGCCTTATCCGATGCCAAGCTAAAAAAAAGGTATTTTTATTGGGCCGTAGATGAGAACACCATATAAAGACGAAAACTTTGAAATCACTATGATCAATATCGAGAAGAACCCCTGGGCTTTATTTATTGATTGATTGATTTATTTATTTTTTTATTTATTAATATCCACCATTTTAAAGTTTAAAATAAACCAATTAATGAATGGGACGCACATACATAACATAGAAAAAAATAACCATATATCGTAGGGAATATATAACCGCAATCAAACGACATTCTAGTATAACCTAATGTTAACAATAAACTTAACAATAAATAATTTAATTAAGTCAGACTTATCTGGGCTAACCTGCAATTAAATATATCGAAACGATCTTGGTGTATGGTGTACGTATTCAATAATCGGTACAAAGATGAAAATCCACCAATATTAGTCCGAGTAGCGGGGATAAAGAATGTTAGAGTCCGTCGGGCAGACATAGGAGAGGCCAAAAAAATCTATTTGATTTAAAATATCTAAGCAGTCCAACTTAAAATGAAGATCGTTATGTAGAAATTTCAAATCAAGTACTGCTGGCCGACCTTTTAAGAAGAAAAACGAATGCCTACTGAGTGATCGAGGGTAATATCATAAGTGCATCCAATTTTTCCGAAAAAATTTGGATAAACGATTGACAAGTAATTTGTTTGTTTGAAACAAATTACTTGTCAACTAGATATTTGAATATTTTCATATGAAAAATTAGTGCACCAATGATATTTGGCAAGATTATTTCCTGACTGAACAAAAAAATAGTTATTTGTTTTACTAGGCAGCAAAGTAGTAGATTGACTGCCGCGGCTGATAGTTCATAGCCGAGCGTAGCGAGGCTAGGAATTCAGCTAAGGCAGTCAATCTACTTTGCTGCCGAGTTGAACATATAATTTTTTCTCCGATTGTTTATAATGATATATGTATATTGTATATTTGCAAATTATTACAATTCCCACAATCTTTTTATTTTTCCTGTAGTGACAAACTAAGACAAATTTGATAGAAATCGCAATTGTTGGAACGGTTGGTTGCTATGGAAATGTATATGTACATAATAATTAATAGTTTGACAACTTTTGTCACACGTTTTATTCCCATGGAGACTAATCACTTTGCTGCCTAGGCAGCAAAGTACTTACTTTGCTGCCTGGACAGGAAAAGTAATACTTTGCTGATTGATATGTGTCTGCAAAATTAATATTTGCTGTCAATCGGAGAAAAAACCTATTTACTAGTAATATGATAATTTAATCAATCAAAGCAACAAACAAAGCATTTTACTGAGTACTATTACTAAAGTTACAATTTACGTAAAATTTACAGTTTATTGTATACGACGGAAGTGTTGTTTGATATATTGTTATGATTTTTTATAATGTTTGATACTTCAGATAAATGCACATCATCTTCGGAGGACGTTGCAGCAGTAGTAGTGTTTTGGTTTATTTCATCCTGAGAAGAAGATGCTTCAGGCTCCTTGCTTCCATTTCTTAAAGCATTTATATAATTGTTGAGTGATGGTTACTATCCATTTGTAAATAGGGTTTTATGGAACTAGATCGATTGTGTCTTGTTTTTATTAGCTGTTGCTCTTCGATCCCTGCTTATGCTAGGTTGCTGACAGCTGTTGCTCTTAGTGAATGGTTTGTATTTTTTTTTTATCTTTTGTGTTTAAACCAGTTCTATCCGCAGCTTCTTTTGTCCATTCTGACAGCTCGTTTCTTCCCACAGGGATATTTTTAAACCGTCCTGTGGTCTGTGGAGTGTTCCATGTTTGGTTTGGTGTCAAAAACAGCCTATTTGTCTTGATGTTTGTTGAACGTTTTGATATAAGCATGTAATACAAGCGTACCGGGCAAAATTCAGGGCGCTTAGTGTTTGGAACTAACCATTTGCTGTCGCACATTTTTTTTACACCTCCTTGAGCGGTTTTACTGAAAACTGGGTTGTATTCTATTCTTCCTGCAACAAGAGCGAAACATTTCGTTACTTGGTTGTCAAAATATTATTTTTTCCATATTTTTCCCTAATGAAAAAAAAACAAACCGGAAAAAAGAAAAAAAATAGTAGAAAAACATATCTATTTTAAATCCAACATTGTCTGTCTCTGGTTTGAAGTAGTGCATCATACAATTTAAGGGTTCTCTACCTCTCCACGCCATCGCCAGCTCCATTGATGCTATAAGGTAAAAATTGCGTTGTAGCCCACTGGGTGTATTTTCGTCCCATAAAGATACCATCTTCATCGAGTTTCAGTGAAGTTGAACTTGTTTTCCTTTTATCTTCTTGTTCTTATTTTTGCGTTTCGAGCGTCACGAGATGTTCTAAATTCAATATAGTGAAACGGCTCAAATACAGTGTTGTAATCCACAAAAAAAGTTTTTTGTTGCTTTTTGGCGACGATGCTCCACATTATTTTAACGCAATGTTCTTTATATTCCGTATCATTGACTTTACGCATATTCCAAGCGCAGTTTTTGAGAATTAAATTCAAAGTTGATACTGTTGTATTTTTATCAATTACATACTTTTTTTCACAGCAAAAACTCATAAACTGCTTCTAAATGCTGTTGTGTGTCTTTACTGTATTACTGGGTACGCTATTTTTTACTTCTTGATTGATTTCTTCGTTTGGAACATATCCAAGACGCTCCATGTTGCACAAAACTACTTTTTTTGCGAAAAATTATTTAAAATTAAAGCGTTGTTAGGTTGCTACGTGGAATTGTTTTGCTAAAGTCATTCGCTGATAACTAGATAGAAATTCAACAATTTTTTATTTTGACAGTACCTATCAAACATTTTTCCGGAAAAATTACTGACAGGAGCTGTCATGCAATTTTTCCACTTGAAAATTAAATATGACATACGAATCCTTGTCAGTGATTGGTCAAAATTGATAGAAAGGATATAATCGTGAGGAAAGCCTGTCGCGGGACTAACACCATCAATTATAAAACTGAGAAATTTTAGACGTCGAGACTCTTTTGAGTCGGTTTATATGGACCCGATAACAAGGCGACTAAGTAACCGAACCATACTCCAATTTAGATCAAACAAACGTAAAATACAGCAACTTCAAAGTATCTACATTGGTAAATTCACGAGAATTTCTAATGACAAAACCTAAAGCTCTAAATGCAGATTTGCAATTTCAGATATATGATGCGCCAATGAAAGTTTGGTGTCGAAAGTAATCCCAAGCTCGTGAAAATTTGACTCGCGATCCAGTACAGTGTTGCCAACATTGTAGTCAAAGAAAATTAAATCCGATTTAAGGGTGTATGAAACGACCTTATATTTACCTGGATTCAAAAGCAAATTATTATTACGGCACCATTCGGTAATTTTATAAGCCTGAAGAGTTTGACAGTCATTAATCAAACTTATGCGGGAAAAAAATGTCATATCGTCAGCATGAAGTAAACCTCTTGCTTCCACACCATCAAGAATATTATTAATAAACAAATTAAACAACAGTGGGCCCAATATAGACCCCTGCGGGACCCCAGACGAGGCTTCAATTTCGACAAAACTTTGACCACAGCACTTAAGGAACTGTTTTCTGTTATGTAAATAAGATTGAAAAAAAAACAATTTCTTTGATAACCCAGCAATGTTTAGCTGACTAAGCAAAACACTGTGGTCAAGCCTACGAAAAATCGGTATAAATAACTTCCACTTGGTATCTTTCATCTAGAGACTCAGCAATAAACTGCGTAAGACAAAAATGATGGGAGGTGGTCGACCTACCCCTAACAAAGCCGTGCTGGTAATGTGATATTCTATTTTTAACTTGGAAAACAATTACTTCATGCAGCAGCTTTTCAAAACACTTAGCAAAATTACACAATATAGACACTGGTGTTATAGTTCTGGGCCCTTTGTGAGAGGATGTTTTTCGCAGGATAAATATCTGATGTACATACAGCCTGAAAAAATTAAGGTGACTTTCTAAGGATTTACGAAGATTTATGGTTATTTATTGAGGATTTACGAGGATCTAGAAGGATGTACGAAGATTTATTGTGAATAACTGATAATTTACGATGATTTACCCATGATTTAGAAAGTATTTAAAATAGCTGTTTACGTATTGCGCCTGCGCGTAATTTCTTTTTGTTTAGCCGTATGCCAGATATTGGCAGCCTGTGTTGCCGGGTTGGGCGATTAATCATAAATTGGAATTTGTTTCTACCTTGGGAGCAAAAATGTTTGCGGCAAGCTTGTTTTCGGCTACAAATTAACATAAACCGGCGTTTTGAGCTATTTAAAGCAAAAACACGTGTACGATGAAATAAAAATAGGAAATATACCTGCCTACTATACTAACTACTTACTGCACTCACTCTACACAGCGAGCATATGTAGAAAAAAATCATAGACGAAGAAAAGCAAATCAAAATTTTTATATATCGCCCAACACAATTCGATTCCACGAAAATTCTAAACTCTACACAAAATTTGCCATCATTTCTACTATAGACCAAGAATCAACAAATCAATATTAGCACAACATTTAGAAAGTTTCAAACCTGTTTACTAAGTCATTTGCCTGGTAATATTTTTCAGTTTAATTAACCTAGAATTATCGACACTGACCTAAAAAAGCAATTAAAAATTAAATTGCCTATTTATCTTCAACACTTTGTACCTATCTGGAGACCTAAAACTATGCATTTCCGGGGTCATGTTTTCGACTCGATTTACAGGAATGAATGTTTGGGATCCTTAGACTTTCATTTGTAAAATACTGGCAACGGTATAGAGAATCCGACAAATCGAATACGAGATAGAATATTTATTTTGCTCTTATTTTTAGTGGTCTCATGCAACTTAATCAATGAATTAAACAGTAAATTCCTAAGTAACATATTAACGGCTGTTAACTTTAGTGTTAGAGATATTACTGGACGTATAGATGGAACTAAGACGGTGAATAATATTATGCACGATCTGAAAGATGTCATTGTATTTCCAAGAGAACAGAAAAGGCGAGAAAAAATGAGTACCGAAATTATTTCGCTTCCAGTTACAGATTTGAAAGACTTTATAAATACTATCATAGTTGATGCAGTAGATGTACTAACGCATACGAGAAAAGTGGGCATTTCTGTCGAGCCGGACCGTTTATTTAGTGCCGAAATTCCACTGGTAAGAGACCATACCATCGAATATTAACTAACGATTAGAAGATTCACTCTCCGCGGCGGCACGTCAACGGTATGCCTCCTTCCCCGCGCGAAAACTAGCATGATACTGGCATGTGACCTTTGGACCCGGCGCACACTGGTCGAATTTCTAGTAATGCTGGCCATAATATGGTTTACCAGAAATAAGACATAAAAGTTATTAAGTATTACACGTTTAATATATCGTGTTTTAGACAAATAATTGTTGAATTTTTGGCTCATCATCTATATTTATATAGGGTGTATCAATTATCACTAACGATAAAAATCATGTATAAAAATCATTTGTATGTTCTTAAACCGTTTTAAAAAATGATTTTGAAAACTAGGGTCTCCTTCGTTGTAAAAAAAGGGTTTTAAATTTTTAATTCGATGATCCAAATTTTGTTTTTGCAACGGTTAATTCAGGAGTCTCACGAGCAAAATGAATGTTAAGAGGACGACAGAAACGCGTTGATAAGGGCCTGCAATTTTGTCATACAAGTATTTCAGAGATCGCTATTTTAAAAAATTAATCTAATAGGAACCAATAAACTGGTAAAAAATATAGAAGCATCACTGCAGCTGTTGTTCAAAAACACTTGCTTATATTCTGACTCTCACAACGTAATATCAAAGCCATATTTACAAATTAAAACTAAATTATAAATTTTACCTGCTGATTCAGCCAAAGTATTTAATACCTCTTTTTATAATAACATCAGTCTTGCATCAGCAATAATGATTCTACCGAAATTTCAGCTTCAGTTTCACTTACTACAATATTATGGGATTGGGCGAAAATAATCGATTATTCGAGTCACTTTTATGAAATTACCGATTAATCGACTTATCGATAAATATTTCAGAAAATATCGATTAATCGATTATTTCGATTAATCGATTATTTCGATTAATCGATTATTCAGTTATTTGCTAAAATATTAAGCGTTTAACAATAAAGCAATAAACAGAGAAACATAAATGTTCAAACAAGACAGCAGCAGGGAAAACTGCGCACGTTACAACTTTAGCCAATAAGGGATCCTCATTTCGACGCGCCATATTCTGATAATCTGGCTTCAGTTGTTGCACAATTAGATATAACACCAACACATAACCTCAACATCATTAAAATAAATAAAACAATCATGTTGGCAGGCGACCTTTGACGCGGCGGCCATAGACCAGCTCATCTTTTTGTCAGAATATTTGTATTCGGAAATATGGTGAAATTATTAACACAAAATCAAAATCTCTTAGTTATTACAAACCTTGAGTATTGTTATCAATAATAACTAATTAAAAACGTTAATAGATTTTTGAAATAGCCAGTTGAATACAAACTTTTTCAAAATATTTATTTGGTGATAATAAGTTTGACAGGGCGCTGCAAGCAATTCAAAATATATCAACTATGTTTTTCCAAAACCAACTTGAGTACTAGAGTGCTATAAATAATTTCGTCATAAATTTGATTAAATATACTGCAAACGAAAATATCGTTTATGGCCAGCTTTTATTTAAATTCAACCTGTGTGCCGCAGAGTTCGCCGATCGTTACCAGGCAACGAAGAAAATAAACTACTGTAGCGCTCGCTGAACACGCAGATCACGTTGAGTGGGCCTTCTTATCGTTAGTTAATGTTCGGTGACCATACGTCGCAAAAAACAAAAGTCTAGAAGACGAAGAAGGTGTACAAATAGACGACAACATGATTGACTCAAGCAATTAAAATTTCGGAGATAATTTAGTGAATAATTCGATTAAACAACTCCAGCATTTTACGTCTCTTCCAATAGAAACTGAAGAAATTAATGATGAGGATTTGAGCGATCTAAACAGTAACTTACGTATGATTTGTGCGGAGTTTTGGATGATTTAATTATGAGAAACTATGATCAGAAATTAGGGGATAAAACACTTGAAAAAGGTTTATATGTATAAGTTCCTTTTGGTAGTAAATCAAAAATTTAGAGTCTTCGCTCTGCCGGTCGGCTTCTGGAGGAAACTAAGAATAGAGTTAGTACGGACAAGATTAAAACACTTTTTTACAAAAGCTACAGAAAGACGCGGAAAGGCTGCAACCGAGGCTGTAGCGCTTATTGGCAGTAAACAGACGAATCTTCAGAATTTGTCAAATTCCCGGAAAAGAAGGATTAATAGACATATCGCAATTCAATCAGAGAGCTCGGATAGTTCTGTAGGTTCTACAATACTTCAATATGATGACAGTGTAAAAACAGAAACGTTCTCAGAATATCATTCTGACCGAGATATACAAGAAGTGGCAATTAAAAAATTGAAGAGGGAATTAAGCCAAATTATTCATTGATCCCAGTTTATCGTTGTAAATTTCACTAAAGTTATATAATTTGTATGCAGTTTATTATGACGAAGGCTGATTTGTTGGAAAACTTCTCAGAACTGTTAATGGTACTGATGAAAATTCAGTAATCGAAATCACATTTTTGAGACAAAATAAACGAAATAGGTGCAAATTTAAATGGTCAGGCAAGGAAGACATATCAAGTGCACCAGCCCACTGTGTCTTTTTTGGACCTATACAAATAATGGAGAATCAAACGAATATTTTTAACTTTAATGAAGGTATATTAACCCAGGTTAATATCGCTTACACCAATAAAAAACTAAATTTTTGCTAACATTCGTTAATAAAATGTTTGCGTACAAATAATGTCGTCCTTGCTTACCTTGTACTGTTCCTATGTTATAAAACAATTTTTTCTTCAAACGTCAGTAAATCCGTCATTACTCGACTGTATAGGCGGCCGTGAAGTTTCATTTCTCCTCCGCCGGAGCTTAATTTTTCACTTTTCCGGCGGCGTCGGAGTGAAAAGTGTTACCATAGCAACATAGTGAAACTACCCATACCCAGGTCGTGTGTTTACACGCCAGAGTATAGTATTGGCTGTGATCGTCACGTGAGCTATTATTTCTTTGAAATAATTTATTGTTGAGGACCCTGTATTTTCGCTGGGCGCGTAGCAGGTTCTTTTAGAGTTTGAATAAGTTTAAGTTTGTTTATCGAATCTTCGAGTAGCGTACCTCTTGTTTGAAAGCTAATAACAGCAATAAAAGCCAATTTTCGCCAAACACATTTATTTTAATAATAATTAAAAAAATCATACATTGAACAACCCAGCGCACTATCAATTTCAAACCATAGGAAGTTTAGCAATTTAGTAAGTAAAAGTCGTACAATTGAAATATAAATCATAACACAATTCTAACAGATAAATCTCTACGCAATTTGTTAATCAATAAATTGTACAGAAAATTACAACAAATAAAATCATATTCAAGTTTATCAATTTGGCAGATCAAAGTCGTACAAATGGAAATTAAATCACAACGCAATTCAAGTAACGAAATCTTTACGCATTTTAACAAACAATAAATTGGCCAGTAAAATTGTAACAAATAAAATCATACACAAGTTTATCAGATAATCAATTCTTTCAATGGTATAAAGAATATATCCAACCTAATTTATAAACATTATGTTTGACCAAACTATGGTGACCAATTTGCATGAAACCGCTATCAAAAATAGGTGGCATGTAATGGCCCACGGCGAAAAGGTATAGTTCATTTTTACATTACATCCATTTCACCTCATTCGTCCGCCTCTATCAAACCGCCAATGACCAACCAACAGACACTATATACCTAATTGCACGTAAGTCAGTCCCTTGCACCAGAAACGCTAACCTTGTATACTATTAACTTGCAGTACATCAAATATCTTTAGTAGTTTTTATAATTTTTTTCACGCGGGGGAGATTCTCCAGCCGCGGGTGGTAGCACACCAGGCAAAATTTTACTTTTTTTCACGCGGGGAAGGTGCTTCAGCCGCGGATCTTTTTCAGCTGATCAGGCTAAGAGATACTTTTTTTAACGCAGGGGCGGTACGCCAGCCGCGGGACCTTGTCCAGTGGTAGATTTTGAATGATTGCAAGCTTCATAACCCATTCAATAAGTAATTTATTTTTAATTATGTATAGTCAATATTAATAACCAATTTCAGCAAACCAACCAAACCTATATCTAAGTTGTCTTTATGGCCTCCATGTTTGATTCAAACTCTTTAAATATATACTTCACATTACTTTATGTCAACCCTACATTGTGTCCATAATTCATTCTTGGAATCATTCCTACGTATTTTATACCTACGGAGTGTTTGCACACTTTCTTTATTTACATGGCCTAAGTGGCCTGACCGAAACCCGATACTCTTGTCTAATTTGACCTGAATACCGTTCCCTAAATCTGTACCACATTTATGCCATCGGCAACGAATATTTCTCTTTTTTTATGATGATCTTGAATCAACTCATGATATATGTAGTGAATTGGTAATTTTATTTTATTTATTGAAGTGATTTAACCCTAGTTAATGGCACATAAGTTTTTAATCTTTTAATTCCCAAAGAAAGAGGACATATTTATCATGTTCGTCTCGTGAAACAAGTAACTTGTGTTGGTAAATTTATATTAGTTATTTATCTATTTTGCTTTACCAAACCCGATTTATAGAGTCAGATAACTGGATAGGTGTAATACATTAACGAAATATGTGGCCTACATTCTAATGAAATAACTTCTCACCTGTAATTTTACACAGTTCACTTTGTACTAATTCAGGATCGGTTTGCTTTGACTCTACTGTCTTATTACGTTTTCGCGTGACTTTCGGCATTTTGCTAGACAATTTAACTTTTACTTTAACTTTCTTTTATTTAAAAAGCAATGAAAGGGTTACAATCGAATAATTGTCAACAGTTTCGCGGCCGCACAAAGACGTCGCTCTGTTGCCAAGAACCTAGATTACCCAATTCGCGGCCGTTGAAACGTCGCCAGAGGACAACCTAGCTTCATGTAATTATAACCGTTTGGCCTGCCAATAACTTAGATTACCCAATTCGCGGCCATTGAAACGTCGCCAGAGGTAAGCTAACTTAATTAATACCTATGAATGCTCCGAAATCCCTTTGCAAAATTTCCTTATTGATGCAGTTGACTAAACCTGCCGGTTTCCCGTTGTTAAGCCAATAATATCAATGTAATTAGATATACAACATTCGCGGCCGTCGAAGACGTCGCCAAGGTATATCCAATTTCTCGCAAAGGGAACCCACAGCACTCACAGGTACTCGTATGTACCTTAAAACTGCTAACTAATAAGTGTCCATTCAGTCGCGTATTTGCCTTTTTATAGGGGTTCGCGACCCCCCGTCACTCGATTACTGTGACGTCCTTCGAACGTTTCTTTTATTCGGCGCTTCGTATGGGAATTCTACCGGCTTATTCTTTTTATATTTGATTAATTTTGCCTGCGTTTATTAAATAAAATTAATTTGATTAAGCAGTGAATTTGCTTTTAGTTGTATAATTTGTAGGGTAGGTCTGGGCCGTTTCAATAGATACAAACAAACACCAAAACAAGCGTCAACAACTCAAGATTTATTAAACTAAAATTTGTATTTATCACTCAATTTGTGCACTGCATTTCTAAAAATCACTAATTTAGGAACAAATTGGTTATTATTTAATCGAACTTACTCAATAACTGCTTATCAATACGGAATTAAAACGCAATCGGAGCCACAATTTAAAAAAAATAATTATTGTTGACAGTGTCCACTGATAGCTTTATGTTACATTACTATAGCAACAACTTGTGCCTATTCACCGACACCGGTCTAAGCCGCCTTGCGAACCCACTTATCTTTAATAATAATAATTATTACTATTAAAAAGAGATATTTTTGCATTAATTTGTCGACATTTGAAGAAAAAACAGCATATTTTATTTGGAGGAAAAGTTACTTTTCATGGCTTGCTCTCTCTTACCAGCCTCACTCCATTCGGCTGTTAAACACGAGCGCGCCATGAAAAGTATCACTTTTCCTCCATATAAAATAATATGCTATTTAAATCTGTCTTGTCATTATTAACACCCGTCCCCCAACCATTCGTTAGATTGTCAAGTAGATATTAATAATTACAAGAATAATTATAAATAAGATCAAAAATAAGGTTAAAACGCGTCTCTTGTTTATGCGTACAATGGTTTACAGACATTTGAGGATTTATGGGGATTTATCAGAATTAAAGGATTTAGAGGCTTTGTAGGAGATTTATATGTCTTTATTGATGATTTAACGGACTTTGCGGGAATTTATAGGGATTTATTTGTTAAAAAGAATTTATAATGTAGGTACAGGCACGGTATAAATAAGTATATACGGTAGGTTCACTCGAGACAAATTTCCAATTTCGCCGACAGTTTTTAACTTCGAAGCGAATCCGGATCAATCTCGTTCGCGGCCAGCGGTGGCTACACTACGAGGGAGAATTTACGGTCAGTGTGCAAACGCCTTGATATTCTGTACTGTTTGGTCGCGTTGAATTAAATAATTATTAAGATCGCTACAATGGCGAGATATTGTTGTGCGGATAATTGCATAATAAAAGTGGGTGAAGGATTATCATGTTTTAGATGCCCCAAAGACCCTATCAGGTAAGATTTATAATAATTTTTTAAAAATATGCAGTTTTTCAATTACACGTATAATCGGTTTATCAAATAGGTCTTTATTAAAATTCTGTTATTTACCTAAATTTGGATAAAGACAATAGTGAGAAAAGAAAACAAGTACGGCAAAAATAAAATGCCCGTCACCATTAGCGTGAGACAAAATCCGTTTATGTTTTTGCGAATTGCGAATTTTTCACATGACCTTTTGTGTTTTTAAAGCAACTCTTATATTTTAACATTGAAAATGTTTCTATTATCCTAGTAAGTATAGAGCCTCAAATCGTGAAAAAGTGCATGCTACATTTGACATATGACATCATACGCGTGAGAGATCGTGTTACTTTATTTACACAGTTTACACAACACACAGTTACAGTTTATATAAGGTATCGGAATCGATTAAAATGACTAAAATAAATTGGAACTAACTGAAACTAACCGCAAGTTGATTGAATGACTAACCAAAACTCGCCAAAAGTAACCAATACGGTCTTAAACGTACCGGTACAGGTTACAAAAATTAAATTAAGTTAAACCTAACCAAAACGAACGGAATTTTAAAGACTAACCAAAACTAACCAAAAACATTAAATTTGATTATAACGTATCGGAACCGTTTCAAATGACTAAAATAAATTGGAACTAACTGAAAGTATCGGAAAGTTGATTGAAAAACTAACCAAAAGTAACTAAAAGCACCAAAAAGGGCTAAAACGTATCGGAACAGATTAAAAATATTAAAGTAAGTTGAAACTAACCCAAAGTAACCGAATTTTGGCGACTAACCAAAAACATTAGAATTGATTATAAAGTATCGGAATCGGTTCAAATGATTAATATAAATTGAAACTAACTGTAATTAACAGAAAGTTGATTGCACGACTAATCAAAACTTGCCAAAGAAACCAAAAGCACCAAGGCCTTAAACCTATCGGAACAGATTAAAAATATTAAAGTTAATTGAAACTAACCCAAATTAACCTAATTTTGGCGACTAACATAATTTAACCAAAAACATTTAAATTGGTTATATTGTATCGGAACCGCTTCAAATGAGTAAAATAAATTGGAGCTAACTGAAAATAACCGAAAGCTGATTAAATGACTAACTAAAAGTAGCTAAAATCTCCGAAACCGGCTAAAACGTATCGTAATAGATTAAAAATATTGGAGTAAGATAAAATTAACCGAATTTTGGCGACTAACCTAAACTAACCAAAAACAGTAAAATTGGTAATAACGTATTGGAACCGGTTCAAATGACTATAATAAATTGAAACTAACTGAAATTAACCGAAAGTTGATTGAACGACTAAACAAAACTAACCAAAAGTAACCAAAAAACCGAAAACATAAATCAAAACAGATATCAATGTTAGGGTCGAATTTGTATGCAAAAAATTGTTAAAATTATTAGTTTACTTACCAACTCCAAAAAATCACAGCCCTTTACAAAGATGCAACCGGGGGAGACATTGAAAATGTCGAAGCAGAATGCAACGCTTGTTAAATTTGAGATCTGAGAAAATTCATTATCGTGTTGAAAGTTAATAGTTGATATTAGTTTGGGTTAGATCAGATTAGATTACGTAAGTTTAGTTTACCAAAATATACCACATACATGCATATTACTTCAAGGTTCTTTCTTTTTTACAGTTTATAACGTTAAGTGTGGTTGTAAAAAGCAAAATAATATTTGCATTTGATTCGTCTCTTATTCCTCGATCTAACGGTATGCAACTCGACTAGTTTTTACAAAAAAAAATTAATTCGATCCGTCTCTTACTCCCCGAGCGCGGTTAGTTTCACTTAGTTTGGGTGAGTTTTGGTTAGTCGTTCAATCAACTTTCGGTTAGTTTCACTTATTTTATTCGTTTGAGCCTGTTCCGAAACGGTATAATCAATTTTAATAGATTTGGTTAGTTTGGTTAGTCGTCCAATCACTTTCTGTTAGTTTCGCTTAGTGTCAATTATTTTACTTATTTGAGCCGGTTCCGATACGTTATAATCAATTTTTCATAAACCGTCTCGTGACGTTCAGGAAAAATTTCCGTGTCGTGACGCGACCTTGAAAAATCACTAGCATGAAACCACAGAGGTATTCATTTGAACCGGCTCCGACACGTTATAATAAAATTTAATGTTCTTGATTAGTTCTGGTTAGCCGCGAAAATTCGGTTTGTTTTGGTTAGTTTAAACTTACTCTAATTTGTGTAACCTATTTTACCACGTTTTGGTGCTTTTGGTTACTTTTAGTTAGTTTTGTTTGGTCACTCAATCAACTGTCCGTTAGTTTCAGTTAGTTTTAATTTATTTTAGTCGTTTGAACCGGTTCCGATACGTTTAACCAATTTTAATGTTTTTGGTTAGTCGCTAATATTCAGTTAATTTGGTTTATTTTTAACTTACTTTAATATTTTTAATCTGTTCCGATACGTTTTAGCACTTCTTGGCGCTTTTTGTTACTTTTGGTTAATTTTGGTTAGTCGTTCAATCAACTGTCGGTTAATTTCAATTAGCTTATTTTAGTTTATGTTTTTGGTTAATTTAGGTTAGTCGCCAAAATTCGGTTAATTTGGGTTAGTTTTAACTTACTTTAATGTTTTAAATTATTCCGATACGCTGTAGCCCTTTTTAGTGCTTTTGACAAGTTTTGGTTAGTCGCTCAATAAACTTTCAGTTAATTTCAGTTAGTTTTAATTTATTTTAGTGACTTGAACCGACTCCGATACGTTACAATCAAATTTAATGTTTTCGGTTAGTTTTGGGTAGTCGCCAAAATTCGGTTCATTTAAGTTAATTTTAACTTACTTTAATATTTTTAATTTGCCCGATACGGTTTAGCACTTTTTGGTGCTTTTGGTTAGTTGTTCAATCAACTTTCGGTTAGTTTCAGTTAGTTCCAATTTATTTTGGTAATTTGAACCGGATCCGATACGTTATAACCAATTTTAATGTATTTGGTTAGTTTTGGTTAGCTGCAAAAGTTCGGTTAATTTGAGTTAGTTTTAACTTACTTTAATTTTTTTAATCTGTTCCGATACATTTTAGTTCTTTTTGGTGTGATTACTTTTGGTTAGTTTGGGTTAGTAGTTTATCACGCATATGACATCATGTGTGGCAAATGTAGCATGCACTTTTTCGCAATTTGATGCTCCATAACAGGAAAACAGAAACATTTTCAATGTTAAAAGTACTACGACAGACGTAGCGCGATCAGAGAAATTCTTACAAATGCAGCCAATCACTTGAGAAATGCACCCGGTTAATTGGCCATGTTAAAGAGGACGCCCAATAAGACAGCTAGAGTGGAGGACAGCTCCGCTCGCAAAGCCATCTCCGAAAACTGACGATTTCGCAGCGCGAGTAATGAAGTGTTAAGACCTTTAAGAAGCTACAAATTTAGTTTACTAGCTTTATATGTCCTTTTTTATATTTAAATTCCCACAATATTTATCAGGTACTTTGAACCATCTGCTTTATACATGTTTTAATAGGTAAATCAAGTTACAAACTGTCAAATAAATTATCTTAATTGGTATTACCTTTATTTATAATGGTTTTGAATTTAGTATACGTTACTATTTTGTATAACTTTATTACATAGTTTTATGCATTTGAATCACGTATTAAAAATTACCTTAATCGCTCTTTGAAATATCGTGTATCAAATAATAACCGAGGAAATAATTTTGCATCAGCGAATACTTTTTGAATCTCCCCTCACAGACTGCTCGCTGCTGCAGGTAGAGTAAAAACTAATTTTTTACCGTGCTGCGGCTTTTGCGTTTGATCCAAAAACATGAAACGATTTTTGCTGAGTGAATCTACACGATATTATTTGTACTCTGGTACAGGATTATCCAACGAGGACTAGACAAGGTGATTTTTTGACTTTCCCTGTACTTTTATAAAAAAAAACTGAAATAGCCATCTTATGTAATTTTCTCCCGCGAATTCGGATAAGTTCAGCAAAAAACAATTGAACATCAAATAAAAGTGCTAGGGGTCACTTTGATATATTTTTAAATGGAACACCCTGTATATTATTATATTTTTGGACTCTCTACAAAAATCTAAACACATTTTGTGTATAATATACCTATCTTTAGCTGATTACCAAATATTGGCAGTTGAAAGTCGGGTATTTTGACACTTTGGCAGGCTCTAAAATCTAAACCGCACAAGATCAAAGAAAACGGTTTGCACATTCCTATCTTAAGTTTTCATAAACTATCGAATGACAGTATCTTCGAATTTACCTGCGGATAAAATTAACCGGAACTTTTAAACCTCCGGTTAAATTCAAAGTTACTATCATTCGATAGTTTATGAAAACCCAAGATAGGAATGTGCAAACCGTTTCCTTTGATCTCGTGCGGTTTAGATTTTAGAGCCTGTCAAAGTGTCAAAATGCCCGACTTTCAACTGTCAATATTTGGTAAACAGCTAAAGATAGGTATAGGATATATTATACATAAAATGCTAATGTTTATATGTCTGTGTCGTCTCTACTGAAGTCGTAGGTTGCTCTAGAAAATTGTTCTTTTTATAGAAAGATAGGTAAGATGCTATTCTAAAAAATGTCGTCGCCGGATTTTTTATTTTTGATTTAATAAAAGAGGAAAAAATAAAAAACAAAATTGTTTTTACCATTCCCGATAAAATGGCGAATGCGCAGCCCGATGAAATGAGTGAATAGAACACTAAAAATGCGCTTCAAATCAGAAACGCAAAGTTAATGTTAATACTTTGGGATGAGGCAACGATGGCACCTAGCTATGCACTTAGTGCTACTGATAAGTTACTGAAAACAATTATGCAAAATAATTATCCATTCGGTGGCAAAGTTTTGCTGTTAGGTGGCTATTTTCGTCAGTGTCTACCAGTTGTGCCTCGCGCACATAGAGCAGCAATTATACAAATATCACTGAAATATTGCCATCTGTGGTCGGAATTTAAAATTTTGCAGTTGAGAACAAATGTACTATCTGTAGACAATACGTACAGTTCTTGGCTATTGAAAATGGGAAATGGTCAATTAACTAATGATAGCGGTCCTGGGGAAGACATTATTGAAATACCACGTACAATGATAGCCAACAAATCTATTGTAGAAGAAATATTTGGTCAAAGATTGCAGCCACTTAATGTTGCAACATACTCTAAATCAGCCATTAGAAATGACGATGTAACACAGATTAAAAATCAAGTTTTAAATATTTTTGAAGGAGAATAATTTACCTTTTTACATAATGACTCAGTAGAATGTGCTGATATCTCAGAAAATTAAAATTATCCAATTGAATTTTTAAATAGCCTGACACCTTCGGGAATGCCACCACATAGATTAAATCTCAAAGTGGGCTCAATCATTATGCTTCTAAGGAATTTATATACCCGAAGGGCATTTTGTAACGGTACCCGATTAGAAGTAACCAAAATATCACAAAATCTTATATGTGCAACGATCCTAACAGGTACCTCAACTGGAAACTCTGCATTTATACCAATAATAGATTTTGCTCCTGTATAACCAGATTTGCCATTTGTATTACGAAGACGACAATTTCCTGTTAGATTAGCATTTTCCATAACAGTAAATAAATCTCAGGGATAGACTTTAAGTAAGGTGGGCGCATATCTACCTAAGCCTGTATTTAGTCACGGACAGATGTACGTAGCATTTTCAAGGGTCAGGTCCCATAACGACGTAAAAATAAAGATATCAGAATACGAAGAAAAACAAGGCATGCTTCTAAAAGTTTTGCCAAAGTTTTCTCAACCAACATTGATTATCGAGAAATTTTATAGATTCTGTAAATGATCCTTTGTTAATGTACAACAAATAATTGAATATACATTGCCTGGCAGAGACAGGCTTATCAACTAGTGTGTTTAGATTATTCTAGAGAGTCCAAAAATGTAAAATATACAGGGTGTTCCATTTAAAAAAATTTCAAAGTGATCCCTAGTACTTTTATTTGATGTTCAATTGTTTTTTGCTGAACATATCCGAATTCGCGGGAAAAAAATACATAAGATGGCTTTATCAGTTTTTTTTTATAAAAGTACAGGGAAAGTAAAAAAATCGCCTTGTCTAGATTGTTGGGCAGATATTTACCCCTCGGTGTTTTTGGAATCATCTCAGATCTGTAAAACCTTCGGATTGTGTATTTGATACGGCTAACTCTTACATTTTATTTTATTTGGGAAATTGTGATAGAGCATATTGTACAGTTCTGCTTCAGGTGCATGGGAATATCTCTCAGAGGCTTCAGAATGCGCGTTTAAGATTTGTTATAATGTTCGTAAATATTATCGTGCTCTCTATGTGTCCAATGAGGAAGTTTCCTGAAAAATTAAACTGATTATTTTTCATTGCAAACTATAGAACAGTGAAAAAAAAAATCCAGACGTATTTTTTTATTTCCTCTAAAGATTATTATTACGAGAGCTATGCCAGTTTTTAGTTTTGTGTATATATGTATACTAAGCATGGTGCGACGTAACAATTCATGTGAATTGTGACGTCATAACCACATTTCAAGGCGTTGTGTCTGCTTCATTTTTCGACGCTAATCTAGTTTTTTTTTGTCGGAAATAGTAAGTTTCCCAGATATCTTTTTGAAGGATAGCGGATATATATGATCGGAAAACTCGTTCCAATGACCTTTACAGTGTTCCCAGGCATGGTTCTGCCCCATTTCAGCAATAATTTTCTTATAATGTCGTCAATATATTTAAGTTCTGATACCTTTTTAAAATATTCAAAAGTACATTATTAGTACTCGCAATTATTTTCTTTTTATATCCAGGTATTTTGTTTCTTTTCCAGCATATATTTTAGTGGTTATTATGAGTGTATTCTATTTGCCCTAACTAGCCAATATTTAATAAATAATTAAGTAATTTGGATATATATATATATATTATATTATGAATATATGGGTGCATTGAATGTTCATTTGTATGTATGTATGTAAGTATGTGAGGTATGTATACATGCACATGTTTGTGCTACTGATTTTCATAGGCTTTTTTTATCCTTTTCTCATCGTTATTTTTTAGCCATTTTAGTCTCAACTGAATGTCTAATATTTTCCTACAATATTTACCTAGGTGTGAATTCAATAAAAAAATTGTAATTTCTCACGTAAGACAATTTAGCCTCCTATACACGGAGTTTAGCTTGTGAATCCTGGCCGCGAACTTCTGAGAGTTTTCAAATTAATCGTTTACCAATCTGGATGAAGTTTCCATATGAGCTCGGCCCATTTAATAGGCTCAACTTCTTCGCATAATTTGTCGCCGCCTTTGCCGAAACTTGGAGCAGTTCCGAACCGATTAAGTTCTTGTACCCAACCTTTTAAGCCCTTTTGATAACGTGCGTTCTACATGTCCGGAATGCAAATGGGTGTTTTAGAGGATCACTTACTTCGGCCGCTATATATTGGATCTAGGATTGCTAAAGTTTAGGTAAACTTGAAGGAAATTAGCTAATATCGCATCGGTCGTAAGATTTTCGGTTTTATTTATCTGAAAGTGTTTAAGTGTAACGTCTGTTATGAAATATGCAATATAAGCTTCATCTCATATTATCGTGAAAGCAATGTGTTTATGACCCTAGATTTAAAAGGTGGTTTTATTGCTGAAAAAGTCATCTACTTATAGGCGAGATACAGGAACTCATATTTGTAAAAGTATACCAGATCGTTATACTGGATTTGACTAAAATTAATCTCTGCAAGATGCTATCTTATCTAAACAAACAGTTTAATTATTAGGATAATCTCGTAATATTATTTATGCCAATTAAATTGCTGGCAAAGCATTTTAGTAAGACTTTTCAATTTTATGTTCCCTCTATTTTAAAGGGATAAGGCATATCTTTTGCAATTATTTTGAAAAAATGATTGCAAAAAATGTATTGAGTTAACTGGATTTATAATAGGCCTTTAAGCATACGTTTAAAATCGATCTGGCGGTCATGTGGGAAGAGAAGGCATATATTATTTTTTCCTACTCATAATCTACTAAACTAAAGCTAGTTTCCGTAAAATTTATAGAATTCCTCCTACCCAGTAATACATGTTTACCCTGAAACTCTTGTTTAACAGGCTAAATTGTACATACTAATAAGCGAGTATATTATTTTGATGAATTAGCCATCACATATTTGTACATAAGTAACCACATTCACTATTTACTAGATAATTGCGTCAGCAAGTAAATGCTGTTAGCATGAGTTTAGCATTCTATTTGAGACAATACGCTACCCTTTTTAAAGTACAACCCAAGGAGAAGGCATTAGGCCACACAACTGGAAGCTAACATAAATTTAGAAATTTATACAACGGCAAAAAATACTACTTTTACGTCCGTGGCGCAGAAAGTTGCTGTCCGAGCTACACAAGGGCATCATTCCGTAGACCATAAAAGTGATTTCCGCCAGAGTTGCAAACAATATTTTTCATACAACCATATGATTTAATCGCCATGAAATTTAAAATTTTGTAATGAAGTTTCTCAAATTGCAAATATTGTGAAATACTAATATGCATAAACTACTAAGTAAATATCACCCTGTCCTAAGTTTGAACTTGAACCTGGAAAATATTATGTAAACATTAAAGACTAATTATAAACAACGCGGGCGATTATACACCGTAAACGTGCAACGATCAGCGCTCTTTATTATATATAAATACGCTAGCGATCCATCAGTTCCCTGCAGAGCACATGTTGGTGTACTCAGCGGTTGCCTATCTACAGTAGTAAAAGTAGAATCTAAGGTAATTTTGTCAAAGTTCTGGGAGAGATACTTTTTTAAGTACAGTATAAATTTTGAGTAACCTTAATAAAAAGCCAACCATAAACGAAACACAACACAACTCTTAAGAGAGCCATATTTATAAAACAGTGGCTTAAAAACCTATAAACAATAATTAAAATATATTCGCTCTGTACGTCAGGGTAGTGGGGGAAATGACGAACGATCGTGCGCGCGAGTCGGAGAAATGTGGAACTTTATTTAGCTACCATACCGGAGAAATATACACGTGGATTACGTGGAATACATCGAAATCTTTGATATAATGGGTTATTTCAGATGCTGTGTCAAAAATTGTGCGAATAATTCGAAAAATTGTGAGTATAAATTTTACTGTTTTCCAACAGCTAAACATAAATTAGGTCAAAGAAGGAAGTGGATTGACGCCGTAAGAAAACAAAAGTAAGTACCATAACCTTTGTCATGCCCATTGCACTAATAATCCTGAAAAATATATTTAATAACTTAATTTCAGTGTGTCTATCAATTTCCAGATTGAAAAAATAAATTATTCTAAATCGTCTTCATTCATTCTAAAGTAATTTCAGTAAAACAATGCAATTATTATTGTTATGATATTCTCATGTTTACGCTTTCATAACCTACAAAGTTTTAGTATTATGCTGAATACACACAACATTGAATATCAAACTTACCTTTTTTTCAGTCAAATCGATAAATATTCTCATATGACAACGTACTATCTTCAGAACTATAATTATATTCAACAATTTTTCTTGAATTTCCACTTGTTTCCCATGTACTTAACGTGTTACGTATCTAAGAAATTCGCCACATTTGTACCACCAGATGTCGCGTCGTGTAACGCACATAGCGGATACCTCAATCGAGAGAGCATGCGCACCTTAGGGGTGTTGGTAAATGTTACCAGTAGGTAGGAAATAAAAGAGTAGTTTCAAACATCTGTTAATAATATGTAAATCGGTTCCTAAACCTAAAAAGTCGTTGGAAAATTGGTTCCCCAAATAAATTTGAGGCAGGTATCTAATAAATTAGAAATATATTGGGGATGTGAAGGTATTGAAATTTTAGTTTACATTTTTGCTCTATGGCTGTCACTTATTTGTGTATACTTTGGGTTAGTTTGGGTTAGTTTGTTTTCACTGTACTGTATAAATGTTATTTTTTTGTATTATATTACTTGGTATTTTTAATGTAAAACACCTTGTTGTACTTTGTAAAATAAGCAGATTTATAAAAAACCAATTTACAGCTAAAGATGAGGTAAACTAAAAATGCTGGGAACCAATTTACATATTTCTTTTGACCTTTCTTAATTTGGGAACCAGTTTACGTGTACCCCAACTTAGTAATCGGGTATAATTCAACTTTATTTAGTTTCTGACACATAGACATTTTTAATGATTTCTCATTAAGTATTTGACCAATAGACGCTGTTATTGTTTCAACTATAGTGCTTTCTTTATCATCTCTTCTCACCTGGCGTAGATCGATCCCGTACCTGAGTTGTAATACCTGCACGCCAATCCAGGCTTGGCGTCACGGCATACAGGTTGTAACCGGTGGCGTAGGGATGTAATGAGCAAAAACTGGAAAATGCGCAGCAGATGAAAAAACGAGCGGCTAAGGATCGCGGGCAACATTAACACTGATTGCCTAAATTTGCTAAATGCTTGAACACTAAATTTTCTCATTGTTGATGATGGAAATAAATAAAATATTTCTAATCTTTATTCAAATTATTATAACCCTAACTAACCCAAACAAAATCTTATAATTTCAGCAAAAATGCACACAAAATTCCGAATTCGTATTCTACTAAACGCGGAAATCAACAATTATTATTCTACCCTATTTTATTTCAATTAATGCGGGAATTTTCAATCAATAGGCGTCGGTGATGACCGCGATCCTTAGCCGCGCGTGATGAAAAATTGTCTGGGACCACACCCAAACTTTGCCAAAATTTGTTAATAAGTATTACCGTTTTTTATCTCATGCGATATAAAAATAAATCACCAAAAAAATAAGACATACATCATATATATTACATCAGCAACAAAAAATTCTATTTAATAACAAAAGTGGAGACAAAAACATAGAATTTTATTTTAAAAATTTTTTAATTTTATATAATTTAATAATTTGTCAATAAAAGGTAAATTATTGAAAGAAGTACGGAATAGTTTTTCGATAATACAGTCACATTTCTCACCAGAAATCGCCGACGATAGAACAGCCAAAATGCGGCGAAATGTGTTTACTCAATCGCAAGAACTTAAAACTTGCCACAGTTTAGCGGTTCTCCTAGAGAACGTTCATTGACCACTCGCAGACAACACAATTTTATTTCCCGACCGGTTGATGTCAGGTACACCGACGCATCCTTGCATGGTGATTTTCGTTCGCTCCCGGTTTCTTTGGATCGGGGTGGTGGCGGTTGATCAGTTTAATTATTAAAAAATGTTTTCTCGATAGGTATTTGTATGTCCTATACAGAAGAATTCCAGGACAAGCATGGTAGATCGAAATTTATTGTATAGAAATAAAAATAAAATAAAAGACAACTGAATATTGTGAAATTTCAGATTTTCTAAAGGGATACGCGATCCATGCACGCTACACCCCTGGTCGTAACAATAAAAGATCTACAAAATATTTTATACGTGACAATATACTTTTTGTTTGTTTGCTTTTTCTGCTGGTTTCAATATTAGTTCTATGTCAGGATAATAAATTACTAAAGTAATACGGTGTTCTTAGTTATTTTTGCGCTTTAGGGCGTTAAAGTGCCATCTTATTCCTGCAAATAGGGATGTAAAATTTTACTTTTATCCCTGTCGTACAAAAGAAAATTTGTGAACCGAACTTGTTTTACGCATTAATATGTCACTGGCTCGTGACGCAAGTAACACTAATAAAGGACATACGTTCTAAGTGGAATCTAAGAACGCGTATTTATAATAATATGTTACTTAATATATAAGTGGACTGGCGGAGGTAATGACCAAACAAATTACTAGTAAGAAAATTTTGGAAATTCTGGCTTACCATCTTTGTGTAATGAAAGTACAGTAAATAAATTTGACAGTAATCGTAAGTTGTTATTCCTTAATATGATTTAAGACTTTATATTGTGTAACGCTCAGTTCCCAAACAAATACAAATTCACATAAATATACAAGTTTACAATAATCTCCAACTTCACAATAATCTCCAAGTTCACAATCGGTGGTACAGCCTTTAGTGCAGGAACAATGGCGACCCCCAGCTTTTAGACAGTGGAGAAGGGTCGTGGTGAGTTATAATGCCTGAGCGCCACGCGGTTAACTTATCGCCATACCCTGATGCTGGATTTTCAGTGAGATTCGACCAATAACCACGAATTGCTCTCCTCCCCGCTGTAACCTATTGAAAAAACTCGGAACGGGAAACAAATAAAAAAAATACCACCGCAATTAAACAAAAATAACAAGTGTATATTCCTTATTGGTGACTATACTTTTGAATTAAATAAGGAAAAATAATTGCTACAACAAGAATTTCTTGTATTTGTAGCTATGACAATTAATATATAAATATACTAAAGATGGAATATTAAAAGTAACGGTTTAAAAATTAAGCAGTACTTTATGTTATATCTACGGCGCCCTATAAATACGAAGACGTGATCACGTGTCGTTTACATGCCTTTGATTGGTGCTATCAACCTATACGGTACAAAAATATGATAACTTCTTCTACTTCTACACTCTAAATAACCGTAATCAATAAGCGAGAAGTTAACGTGCTAGTTGAAATGTACTAGATTCATGTAAGTAAAATATTCACCTATTAAATAGTATCCGTACCAGAGGTAAACCTATATGATTACGCGTCGATACGCTATGCTTATATGCGAACAGTTTCAAAAATATTTATATTATACGACGCTGAAAAGAAGTAAAACACGCGATCAAGACTACGCTGAAATGAATTAATAACACGCCAAAAATAACGGGATTAGCTGGATAATCCAGTATAACTATGCTAACTATTGAGAATAATTCGTTACTCCCAAATAACTTGAAGGTAGCTATCTTTTAAATCAAGTCAATCCATTAATACTTTCATTAAGCAAACTCATCCGAAACTTTAATTTAAGTAGCCCTAAATCACCAATCAAATAAAACACAATAATAAAATGAAATAAAATAAAAGTCCCAAAATACACTAGATAATATCCTAAATTAAGACTTATCTGATACGTTATCAAGCGAACAGTGAGTTCATCCAGGATCCAGGTGTTCGTCGAATCACTGGAGCGTCAAGGTCGAGAAGAAACACTCCGTATGCGTTGAGGCTTGGATCAGACAGCGAGACACGCAGTCAACTTGATGGTTACTCCGAAACCACGTGTTGTCGGAGGAGTCTCAGTATGCAGTCTGGAAGCCCTGGTAGGAAACCGGAACGTAAGAGGACAATGGAAGGCCCATAAAACCAATGATCCAAAAATAAAATCCAGAAATCCAGGAATAGAAATAAAAATCCAAAAATAGAAATCCAAAAATAGAAATCCAACAATAGAAACCCCTGAAACAAATAGGGCAAATTAGAACTGTGATCAAACCAAAATATGAAGGAAACAGATACGGAACCTCAACAAATAACAGATCAAAACAATATCTGTATCAAAATTACTCAAACAACATACCTTTAGATGTTAAACGGGGTTCAAGTGTGTGGCAGCTCTCGAAAATCAAATCCCCAAACGTGGGTGCAGGTGGTCGAATCTACAAATCTTCCTTCATCTACAATCATCCATCAGACGAGAAACCATCGACGACCACAATCCTGCTCAAGGGCTTCGTTGAATAATCCCCTAACTAGGGCACTGTATATTTCACACTAAATATCAGTATCTCAACGAAAACTCCCAATTTCGAGAGCTCGGCACTGAAACCCACTGGTTCCTTCAAGATCACATAAAGACTAAATTGGCTTGCTCCGAAAATGACGAGGCTAGCAGAATTAACATCGCGCCGGCCCAACATACTATGTTGCCAGAAGCGTCCCTATTTGTGACAAAGTACTAGAAAGTTATGATGTCATACTACCGGATTCGCCAAATCAAGCGCTAAAGCGACTCATTATCGAAATTATTTAAATCAGTTAGAATCTACTTTTAAATGTTCGGTGGGAATATATAACCCACGCGTTATGCGGCAGTCTAAAATTCCAATCAATACACGCCACTAATAGCATTATGCCAAATAAGGCATTAACTTGGCAACCGTGTCGACCGTGAAGGAAATGCGCTTGTCCAGAAAGCTGCCAATTATACCGCGAAAGTTACCCCCACAGACCATATGAAACATAGAACACTTTCCTTGCGTAGGTTAGAATCTACTCCGAGCTGAAATATGATCGAACTTTAATAATGGATAGTCCGTGGAATACTGCGTCAATATGCAAGCCTAGAGGGCTAAACATTGATACCATCCAATATAATCAGCAAATTCAAGCGTATGATAGCTAAATCCTACAATAAATGCAACGCGAATTAGAGTGGTTCTCGAGTCGATATCGACGGACGGATCCGATGCGATTTCCACCGGTCGTGTAGTCTATGGTTTAAAACCGGAGTGACATGACATACTTCTAACAAACGTCAATGTTTCATTCCCAAAATGAAAATATTCCGTAATCACCTAAGCAAAACAATATATTATCAAGTATAAATCAACGAGAAAATTACCACAGAATGACCATCAAGTGTACAAAAAGTAAGTTATAATTACAGTGCTAGATATCCCTAAATAACCTTAAAATATAACTCTACACGCATTATAGTCCAAACTCCAATTACTCGGCTAATCTGTAAACAATCTATCACTATTGTTTTATTTTAGATACAACCCTCCAAGAAAGGCGAAAATATATTCTAGATTCCAAATTCCTCGAATCAGCAATTAAAAGCCATAATTAGCAAGGTCGAAAACAGTGGATGGCCATCAAGGTGTATTATCGAACTGAAATAATGAAAACAAGCCAAATGATTAGAAGAAGGGTTTCTTTCTCCATTTAGAAAGACAGCATAATAGGACCAAACCCAGGGGAAAATACCAATATACAACGAAGCTTTGTGGTTCCAGCTGCAACAATATATCGTGTGGGTAAAGTTAATTCGTTCAAAGGTAGGCATGTGCATTTGATATATAAAGACATAAATATGAAATATTTGCTTTAGAATACCTAGTTTAATGGATTGGGTTCCATGCTTTTCCAATACTAGTTCGATTGTGGTGTTTATATAATTTTTGTAGCCTATTTTAATAAATAACATGATGTTTGATTATTTTCCCCCCTCTACGTAAATTTTTATTATGATCCTTCGCCATTTCGTTCAGAAATCAGGTTATAGTATAGTATGTAATCGTAGCCTGTTACAATTGGTAAAAATTATTGATATTTATCACTTCGTTTTAATGAAAATTATAAAATTCTACACCTTGATCGCTCCAAGTATTATTAACAATCACCAATATTCATAATACTAAGGAAGCGGCAAGCATTTTCAGCTAAAAAGAGATAAGGGAAACTTATTGGATATAAGGTCTTGCAAATTACTACAAGTAAGGCCATTTTATTTAAAATTATTAGCAAAATTGCGAAAGTTGAAAAAACATCGGCGATTTGTGGCACTAGAATTGCTGCATTATGAGATTTTACTCAAGAGAGTTGAACGCCACTTTAAACATATGAAGCAGTTGAGGTCTAAAGAATTATAGAGATATGAAGACATAATTGACCATTCGGATACATAAAAGTAATACATTCTTTTTGACGATACCTGCTTAACAAATAAATTGCTGTTGGAAACAAAGTCTATCCGGTAATTATCTAATATAACCTGATCACTTATTCAGGAATTATAATGCAATTTGTGGTGATATATAGAGATTTCTGATATCGGTTCACGGTATAAATATCTAAGTCTGCGCTTCTGTGAAAACCTTTCGTACGGCACGTACCAGCGGCAAATCCACTCCAAGCCAAATTTACTGCTTATCTGATATTAGAATAAATTACATTAGTCTTAAATCACCTGGCTTCCTGCAGTTTCGTTACTGGTTGAAAATTAGTTAATTATTAACACATTTGAAAATGGACGTGTCAACGAGCTTAATCGACCAATGATATAGTCAAATTTTTTACCTAAATCATGTACCATGATAATCTGAAATTATCGCTCTTGATAATGCTAACTTGGTTGATCAAACGCCACTCAGAAATGGAACGTATATTGATTGCGAAATGAACAATGTTAACAACTATGAAGTGAAAATGTTCCCGCTTACCACTGTTAAATAATTTATTGCTAAGCTGCAATGTATGGAACTGTTAATTATAATCAACTAATGCTTAAGCATCATATGCAAGTAACGTGACACGTTAGGGTATACATCCAAAATACCATATTAGCGGTATATATAGCAAGCTTATGTCCTCTTTAATTATTCCATGCTCTCTAAAAATTAATGACTAAATTTACTGACAATAAAAAACAATCCTATTAATAGCCGCGTTCATAACTTGCCCTCGGTGTAATCCAGTATCCGAATATTGTAATGCGGACTACTAATACCAGTTCGGCCCAAAATGGATTTTTAATAAAACCGGACACAGTTGTTAATTTTTCGCCGCACGGAGAAAAGGCCGATACGGGACGCTTAGTTACCAATAAAAGCGCATTAAAATGCGCCGTCCAAATCGTAAATAACGATTACATTACCGCGTTCGGATCCGTAATTCACAATTATACCGTTAACGGTAACGCCTTATTTAAATGTAGTCGTCACACACGAGCCTTTAGGTATTTCGACATTAAAAAAATAGTATTTGCATTGCAAGAATCCGAATGTTAATTTATAATTACATGGATGGATTACAACTTTTAGAAAATAAGTGGTTTGATATAATACTTTTCTCCAGTTACCTGATCATAACTACTGTCAAATTTAAAGTGAATATTTCATAAGCAATTCAATGGTCACTTAAATACATTAATTAATAAAGCGGTGCAATATAAACTACTAACCCTGAGAACTTAGACGTCGGAAAAGCAACTCATATTGTTATAAAAGCAAATTTACTATCTGTCAAATCTTAAAAGTAGCTCATAATTGCATAAAATATAAATTTTCGCTTTAGTATCTTACAAATCCTAAAGGTAATTTATGATAGGATCAAATACAAATGCATACAATGATAACACTTAAGCAGTTTAACTTATAAAGTGATCAAATCCATATTTATACCAGTTTGGCAGTTTTAAATATTTAAATCTAAGACGGTGTTGAAGGGTTACAAGAATACATTGGTAAATATAATTAATAAGGAAGCTTTCGCAGTCAATTTAGAGTCTCAATTTCTGGAATTGAATACATCATATTATGTTGTGAACTTTGATATTTTCAGCATAGATAGATAGATATATATTAGGTGCCGTTAACAATTATTCGTTTGTGTTACACATGTTTTTTTATGTTCGGCACACACACAAAAGGAAAATCCTATGCGACTCAACGACCGGTGCTTGTGCGGAGAAGATGGTGGACGTTGGACTTGAAGCACTGTAGGTTGTAGTTTTCGGGAAAGACGTTACTTGGAAGTCCATTCCAGACAAATATGTCCCGCAACAGGGACGTCCTAGGTGTTCGTAACTGAATCGTATGGTGATGAGCAGCTTGCGTCTGACGGGTATTTCTGTTTGGCAGAACTCTGGATGGAATCATAAATGCCAGCTCGTTCGAACACCTTCGGTACTAGTATCGATAGTAAAGAGATACATCCGCCACTTTTCTTCGATGCTGAAGGCTATCAAGGTATATAGTCAACTCTGGGTTATACACAAGACGGACTGCTCTTCTCTGTATGGAATCTAATATCTTGAGCAAGTGTTCGGATGCCGAGCTCCACACATGGCAACAGTATTCCAGAGATGATTTTATCTGGGACTGATAGCGCAGTAAGTGCTGATGAGGTATATACAACTTTTTTGCTCCATAGAGTGCTGCTGCCTTGGTGATTTTGGTGACGTGATTACGCCAAGACATGTTCTTTCCTACGTTGATGAGAAGAAAGCTGCTTGAGTCTATCCTGCGTTAAAATGGACATTATTTTCCTAACCCGTTCCACGATGGCGTTCATATGCTCATTGATGGCAGCAATCTGATTGTCTCGCTTGCGTTGGGAACGAGTAGCGGTCATTGGAGTCCTCGACATGAATGAGGATATAAGAGTGCTGTCGTCTGCAAAGCTGTGTATAATTTAATTTGTCCTGTCTAAGAGATCGTTAATCTAGATCAGGAAAAGTGTGGGAGATAATATACACCCTTGATGAACTCCGGAATTGAGAGATGTCCATCAATACCAATTCGAATGCTTCGATCCCTTAAGAAATTGGAAAGCCATAGAAGCAGTGCTGGTGGTAGTTCGCTGTCAATTTGCTTAACAATTCGTCATGCCACACCCTATTAAATGCTTTGGATATGTCGAAAGCCACTGCACGAGAGTCGCCGTAGTTCTAGATGGCTTTGGTCCAAAGGTAGGGCACGAAAGTCAGGAGATCTCCCGTTGATCTGTGCTTGCGGAAGCCATACTGGCGATCGCTTATGATGCCTGACAATTCTAGATATTTTAAAAACTGCTCGTTGATTAGCTTCTCCATGGCTTTGGACATGATGGGAACCAAGGCAATTGGACGGTAGTTGTTGGGAATCGTTTTTTACCTTTCTTCGGGATTGGTTGAACTTGAGCACATTTCCAGCTAGATGGAAAGCATGCAAGCAACATATCTATGATAGGGAGAAAAGTCTGCATAGTGGAGCTGTTAGTTCAGCAGCACATTTCTTAAACACTATTGCTGAAACACCATACGGTCCTGTGGCCTTGTTTGTGTCTAGGCTTTTGAGTATTCGTTTCACTTCGCGCTGGGGGAGTCTTTCCTTTATGATCTAAAGTAGAATTTGATGCAAATATTTCGGCAAGAATGTTCACTTTTTCTTTGGCCGTTTCCGCTATTGAGCCATCATTTTTAATCAGTGGTGGCAGCGACGTCTATGAGAAACCCTGATTGACAGCTTTGGAAACTGAACAAAAGGATATCGATCCATTAGAACAGTTGAGAAGCTTGTTCTTGATCTGCTCGTTATATCCCTCCTTCTTCTCGTCAATGGTCCGCTTACACTGGTTTCGAGTCGTGATGAATATATTTCCATTTTCGGCTGTCGGATCTCGGTGCCAGTTGTGGTAGGCGGTATTTTTAGCATTGACTGCTCTTGAGCAGTTTTTCCCAAACCATGGTTTACTGTTTGTAACAATTCGATTTTGCCAATGTCATTTTTTTTTAAGTTTCATTTTTATGCCGCATTTAGGGAAAAAGATGCTGTATTTTGCACGCATCGGTTTATTAATTCTAAATTTATTAATTTAATTGGCTGACAATTCGCTTGAAGATGCCACTTTCCTAATATGATTTAACTATATTTTAAGTATAGGTTAGCTATATATTTGTATTAGCATTTATTACACGTTGTGTCTCTTATTTATTTTAGTTGATAAGCGAAAGCGATGCACCTTATTATTAAGATAACTTGGCTTGATTTGTATCATATTATCATGAACAGCCAGCGAATCGATTTATATTTTTCAGAATTTTGTTAGTGAAGCCTGCAAAAAACGCTGCATTTGACTCGTTGATCCGTATTTTAGTAGTAGTTTTTGTGACCTCCGTGACGGAGTAATAGGAATGTACTACTTCTCGTAAGGTCAGCTGTCGATTTAAATTTTTAAAAGTTTATCGTTTTGTTAGGGGATATTCTCCTGGTATTTCTTGAATCACTTGATTTCAATGAATTAATTGTGGCCTCCGCCGTCATGTTACCATCATAATAAACGAGAACTCGGTCGTTTATTATCTTAAAATTATTCCTTGTATCGAATCATTCGGCATGTTTTCGCCCATCACTACTTGTGACGTAGCATTTAATCTCGAAGGCAAATTGACGGAAACCCTTTCAAGGCGAGAAGAACGTTTGCCAGTGCAGTCAGAGACTCCACATTTAATTTGTGATTGAATTCAACCCATTTATTGGGGACATATTGTGGAATCTCTTGTGCTTGGACACGACCGATTTTTCGGGATCTAATACTGTACTAGGTGAGTTATTTTCTCTGGATTTCTTTTCCTATTGCCTGTGAAGCGCGTGAATGCCATGAGGCTAAGTTTTTTTCCATTTTTTCTAGAGGCGTTCCACGTTCGTCATACAAGACCGAGACCGTCGAATCTCTCATAGTTAGCCCTTACACACAGATCGAGGTAATTATTGCTACCGTTTTGCCTAAATTAATGATTTACTTGCTTATCTGCGTTACCTTTTTTTTGTGCATATATCGCCATTTGCTTTTGTGTTCCACATGTTATCTACTCCATTTTATCTAATCCGAATTTTTATTTTAATGTAACTTTAATTTTGATCATATGGGGAAGTTTATATTTTCTTTTAGGAGTGATTCATACATATCTTTTTATATTCAAGTTGTCTGAACCTTAGTATCTCTTTTATTTGCTGATGGGCATTGCAGGTCCATGGTTTTTTTTGCCTGGGGAAAATTTGTTTTATAAAGAAGATGTTTTTATACAAGAGGGGGGGGTCTATGATTTTCATTAAAGTAAGGGGGCTTCGTTTAATGCGCACTGGATTATTTCAGGGTTTTTGTGGAGGGCCAGAACCTTTATTGAAGGGCCACAACCTCTGTCTCGGAGGCCACGACCTTTACCTGCCGCTAGAGTCACCCTGTTAGCAGGCTTTACCCGCAGTACTTGTCTCGACCCAAAGCTATCGAGACACCTCGGCTAGATCTTTCCTCAGGGCCCTAGAGAGCCAATTCCCGAGGAATCTATAAGTGCCCGGCACCTCCACCAGAGTTCGACGACCGGATCTGGGTATTGTACTAGAAGCTTTATGTCTCATTAATTCTTATGTTTATCCGTTTAATATAACCACTCTTCGCTTTCTTTCATTAACGTAAATCAAACATTGACCGCCGAGTTCTGAGGTAGCTCATTAACTGTATTTACATTTATTCACTGGTTTATCGGACCAGTTAATCTGATTGCTTTGAGTTTTCTCTCATTTTAATAAAAGTCAAGCGCTGGCTGGATAATTTCATTCTTTTCATTCATGAGGAGTGATATAACCGCTCTGAAATTTTATCTCTTTATAATATGAATCAAGCGACCGCCATGCTTTCAATAGCTTTATTCAAGTTCGGTTCTTTTATAAACTTATCAAGTTTTTTTTTAATCTAATTATTGTGTCCGTTCATTGCGGCATATTATCATTGCTACACTCAAGATCAGTGCTGCTATTAGCGCGCGCATACCTGGTTGTAATTAGCTTAGTTAACGTCAAGTGATCACTTTGATAGGTAGTATTTAGTGCATTTAGTGGTAAGGCATACAGAACCAAGTATTACTAACCGAATTGGTGTCCGTACAATCTCCACATTGTACTAATTGTATTTTATTAATTACTTTAACCGTCATTTTACATTCTTTTGGCTTTAACTAACCACATTTCAATTTAATATTTTACTCCAGATAGATTGTTGCTGTGTTTTCAAAAAAAAAAAGAACTTAGTAGCAAATATAGTGTTCATTAAATTTTAGATTGAGTTTTCTTTACTAGGTTTTGTTAAGTTTAAGATTTAATATAATAAGCGGGCCTGTGTTTTCTAGTTTTCTGGTTAGTTTGAAATTAAGTATCTGTTGATTTTATGAGCTGATCTAGCCACCCTGCACAACACCCGCAGAGCTTTTTCCGTTTAGTTGGCGAGAACGGGTGGCGCTCAAACGACCCCACGACAGGGGCCGGGCTTTGCAATACAACTCTCCGGGGCTAGGTTCCTTTTTAATTAATCAAAAAAAAAGAAAAAAATCCTTACTTTCATTTTAAATTCCAATCAGAAAAACGTGTTGCATGTTTGAGAAACGTTTCATAAAAGAGGAAATGAAAGCTTCCACACCAGCTGGGATAACTTGAGTTATCTCATCAACAGATTAAGGGGTGTTCTGATTCCTAAAGCAGACATCATTCCAAGGAAAAGAAAGATAAAACTCGCGAAGATCACGGTACTTTACAGATTTGTAATGCCAAACCTTTCGGGGTACCTGTGGCTCCTGTATTTTGATAGCAAGTTAACGGAGATAAGATTGTGGCCTGATAAGCCTAACGGAGGTTGGACAGTTACGGTGCAGAGGTCAGGTTTACTTATTAAGTATAGATCCAGGATGCTAGCAAAGTCTCTTTGACGCTCAGGGATCCTGGTAGGTTCGTCAACCAGCTGAGTATGTCCGTGACTTATAGCAAAAGACTCGGAATCTTGTCCTTCATCATCGTTTTTGTTGGTGTGTTTCAACCAGTCGATGTTATGTACATTGAAATCTCCTACTATGACAATTTCTGCCGTTGGATAGTTGATCTGCAGAAAATCGATTTGATTGACAAGATTGAGAAGGCGTTTATATTGATGTTCGCTAGATAGACTATACAAGCAACAAATAAATTTGGTTGCTCGATCTGTGTAATTTGTAATGTGTAACCGCTTGACATTGAAGCCCTTAGGTTCGTATGATTCTTCTCGTTGACAACATAAATCGTCTCGTATAAAAACAGTTAATCCAGAGTTATGTCAAAATAGGGAGTAAAGGTAATATCCGGGTATACTCAAGTGAACATGTGTAGTGTTTAATTTCACTTTTGTTTCTATTAGAGGTAAAATATGAGGCTTATTTGATGTTAAGTGCTGGTGACCCGAGTTAATATTTATGTTGATGCCTCTTATGTTGCAGAAGTCCAATCGCAATCTATTTATAAGATCACTTAAAAAGTATAATGGTTGTTTCACCAATTCCCGCCAAAGAGTTCGCTTAAACAGTTTTAAGGCTAGGTTTTTGGTTGAATCATCAAGCTTATTATTATGCCTGACATCCAGTGCCTGTTATCCTTAATCTATATCGGCAGTTTTAATCATCTCTTGATAATGCTAACATGGTTTGCGAAACGCGCGTCGAGTGCAAAAATTCTGTTTCGGTATTGTGGATAAAACTCTGTTTAAGTATAACGGCGCGCGGCGCGGCGGTAGAAATAAATGCGCATGTGGGGTATTGTACCTATGAATATCTGAACGCGACAAAAAGTTACTTTTATTTTCATATATCTTAACAAGACATTTATAAACGTATATGGAATGCACTGTATGCAAACTATACTTAAAAAATAATGGCCTGCAGTGGTCACAGTATTCTGCTTCAGCGAGAACACGGACAGCCCTCTTTTGGAGGACAAAAACCATATTTACATTACTGCAATTTCCCAGAATAACAAACCATACTGTATGAGGAAAAAAATAAGTGAGTAGCAGACGCTAATAAGATATTCTCCACCAAGGCAAGGCATGGCGCAACAAAATATATTTTTTGATAATTTGCCACATAAGACTTCGACATAACTTAAGGAATCGTCGATGGTAATACCAAGTAACTTAACGGATTTGTCGTCTGATAGTAAAGCTTTACCTGTAACTGTCAGCCAGTTTGTTTTAAACGTATTCAAACATAGACTGTTCTGTTTGCACCAATTGACTGCCTTATTCCCAAGGTGACCAGAAAGGGCTAGCAATATGTGTGGGTTTTTGTGACTGTTTATGAGTGTGGTTTCGTCAGCATAAAAAACACAGTTTTCAGGCAGTTCATAATAATAAAGATGGTTAATATATAGAGAGAAGAGATTGGGACCAAGTATAGATCCTTGGGGGACTCCATACCTTACACTTTTAATTTCAAAGACTTAAAAAAAGACAAGGACGCCCCTTGAAAACCGTAAAAGTGTTCCATCTTATGTAGCAGTTTTTCATGATCCACACAGTCAAAGGCCTTGCTGAGATCACAAAGAGTGACTGATACGCTCCTACCAGCTTCAAGGCCTTCGACTATGTGGTCAATGAGATCTGATATTGTATCAATGATTGATAAGTCGGTGTTTCAAGATGATTTCTAGAATTTTTCCGAATGTGAGAATTATCGATATTGGACGGTAATTATTTACCTCAGATAGGTCACCTTTTTTGAAAATAGGCACCACTTTATTAACCTTAAAGACATCAGGAAAAATACCCTGAGAGAGGCAAGAATTATAGAGATGAGCAAGTGGGATTACAATGTTTTAAAATTTTGCTGTTTAAGTCATAGATGTCGACTGAATAAGTACAATTATTTTATAGCATTGATAACATCAAAAAAGGCCACTGGCTCTAATAAAAGGGACTCATTACATTTATTAGAATTTAAGTTAATTGGTAGGGTGTGATCAAGAGATGGTAGATGTTTTATTATATTTTCAGCAGCAGATACAAAAAGAATCATTAAGCATGTCTGGCCTGATGTCACAAAAAAAATGTGAGGTTTTTAAAATTCTTTCGAAATTTACCAGCATCCAATAGTCCTTATTTTTGTTTTGGGAGTTGTTAATAAAATTTTGACATGCACATCGTTTTGCGTATCGAACTTCTTGTCTGTACAGCCGCTAAAAGTGTTTAAATGCAGTTTTTGACTAATCGTCTTTTTATGCTCAAATCTCGTTTTCAGGGCTGTAAGACAGCTCTGTGTTACTCTCAGGCTATCAATAAACGAATTTACAGGTGGCTTTCCAAATTAAAGGTTCTGCGTTTTCAATGGGAAATGTTGTAAGTTTACTCTTATACTCAATCAAAAAGGAAGAGAGATTTTCAATAGCAGAGCTTGCATAATATTGTGACCTATCTAAGTTATTCAAGGACAGATTAAAGCTATTTAAACCTTCCACAATAATTTTTCTCTTGTAAGTTATGCCACTATTTTTTACTTGAGAAACCCAATTGTAACACTATATTCTGAGCACATTGATCTGAAAGACAGGGATCTATTACAGAGATGATGTATGACGAATTGTCTAAATTTGTTAAGATATTATCGATAGTAATTGCACAAGAGCATCAAAATTACCGATAATTTTGCATGGCAGCGTGTTGTCTAAAAACTGCATGAGTTCATTTTCATATTTTGCAAATATGAATGCAGTTTTTCTAAGACAACACGTTCGAATGCAAAATTATCTGGATATTTTGATGCACGAGTGTAATTCGGGGGAATATTTCCCGAATGAGGATATGGTGCCACACTCTTTCTTTGTTTAATAGCAGAGAGTAGGTTATGTTATAATAATGGGTAAAGTCGAAGTTCACTTACAAAAAAAAACAATCAGTCATATGAGAAGAGGCAGTGTAACGTGAGTGTGCCAATTCCTGCTGCTCAGAGAGAGATGGGGTTCGGTTAAGGGCGCCAGCAGCCTTACTTACCAGTCGATCTGCTAACTGCCTCCGCTGTCCTAGGTACCACTCCTCAATAACTGATTGAATTTAAAAACTAATTCGCAAATAGGCTAAGAGGTATTAGGCAACAAAAAAAACTAAAACTTAACAAAACAATGAACACGTTTATTAAGAGGTTTCTTAATGTTGGTCGTAGGCGTAACAATATCCTTATATTGAAGTTCGGTAGAAGAAACTATTCTAATATATTTATTTATATCACTGAAAGTAGTAGGTAAATTTAATTAAAATACGATATATATAAAAGAAGTAAATGTCAGTATAATACACTGATAATTAAAGGCAGAGATGGATTTCCTAAAGTAAAGTGAAATGGTACAAAAGTTTTCCAGAATCTGACGCTCAATCAATCAATTAATTGTTAAAAGTGAATAATTACATTTTGAACAATTAAATGAAATAATAACTTGCTATTCAGTCATGAGGCGATTCACGAAATTAGTTAATTAGAATCAATCGATGGATTAATTAGCGCAGGTAATTAGGAAAATTTCAACTGTTAATCAAACAGTATATATAAAATGCAGCGATACTAGTTAACAGAGTAATTAGCAGATTAAATCGCCTAACAACAAGCACACAATGAGATGTTAATTGAAAATAATCAATTAATAAATTAATTGGCGAAGTCACACGCTCAATCAATCAATTAAATCGTAAATGGGCAAAAATAGTTAGGTATCGTTAATAATCAAGTAAGTTATTAAATATAATTGATACAATCGATTAAAAGGTGATCGAAAGGAATAGGAAAAAAAGGAATAATACCGATATCAAATAATCAATGTCAGCTACGACAATTTTAAAGTACAATAATTAATGAGCACTTAACAAAGTCATAAAATAAATTTAATGAAATTAATCTAAGTCAATATATCTATAATAATCCGAGATAAGAATCAAAGGTAACATAGGTAAGAGACAGTATTAAAGTAAAATAAAAACAAAAGGAAAATAAATGTAAATATGTAGTTGCACGAGAGGGTGTCAAACTAACATTCAAAATTTAAGATAACTTTAAGCAATAAGGTAATTAAAGCTATATTAAAGTAAAAATAAGTCAAGACCACAGGATGAAGTATGTAAAGCCCGAGCGAGTAGCCTATATTAAACAACAGTAGAGAGCTATTATAATCAGTTGTGTACGGATCCTTAAATAATGATAGCAATAATCAAAATGCTTATAGGCGAGGCAAAATACAAAGCATAATACAAAGTAGCAACTAATATCCAAAATTATTGGTTTTAAAATGAAGG
>MU182544.1:40705-55942 GCA_016904865.1 Pissodes strobi | reverse complement strand
AAATTATTTAAGTCAGATTAATTGAATAAAAATAATAATGATAAGTTTAGCTTATCTTGGCTCTCGAAATAGCACGGATGCTCTTACACACTAGGTCTCGGTACTATCCAGCTAAACCACAATATCCACTGAATACCTCTTACAACAGGTTGGTCATGTAAGATAAGTACATCAGCTCGCAAGCTAGCAATCAGCTTTTAAAAGTGGGTGAGGTGATATTATAACCTCAACTAAAAACCCTAAAAATATAAAACGTCTAAGAGACAATTTATTGGCTATAACTGTATCCAGCAGCAATCCAACACAAAAGCCCCAGTTAATTATGAATTAATTAATTACTTGAACTTAATGACTTAAGCGAATGAAATGTTCACCCGAACAACATTTAGCAACATAAAACTTCTTTAAACTACAAACCCCTTAGTTTAATATTGTAATAATAGCAAAAATATACAATACAATAATATAAGACACTGATAAGCCCCAACTATAAAGAATTATTAATACTTTACAATTAAATTTGGTTCAATTAAGTGGCTACAAAGGCACTTCGAACATGTAACAAAGCCCCATACAGCAAAAATAGCAGAAGTATTAGCAGAGTTACCATAAATTGTGAAAATAATCAGTAGGTTATATCTAAAAGATTTTTATAGGTTAACTAAAGCTTTAAAAACTATATTCTAGATAAAAGTTTGATTAAAGTGGTTAAATCAGAGAATAATTTAATGGAAAATCAATTCTAATTTACAGATTGTTAGATTAGTGAAAACATTTAAGTTTAATTAGAGATATTAAAACCACTTTACAACTAGAGGATAACATAATTTAATGATATCTAGCCATATAGACTATTTTAAGAGAAAATATAAGTTTTTCTTTAGGAACATTAAATTCATGAATTCATTGTTTAAATACTGCTTAATATTTATCTCAGTTCAAGGTTTCCACGAGGCTTTTATAGGTATGGGACATCTACTCCATGTGACTTTTTCAATCAGTTAGATAAAATCCTTCAATTGAAGAAATTAGGTTCCTCGCAGCAAATTTATCAAAAATATACTCAGGTAACTAAAGATAACGTATGCAAGGTCCTATTTATCTGGTCTCAGCCCAAAATCCCATAAGATGGCTCGATAAATATCAGATACGGAACTATTGACCAGTTCTAACCAATGACTGTAGAAAAGTGAAACATAGCCGTGGCTCCAAAAACCCACAATCTACCTTGATCCAGTATTCCATAAAAAAAAAACTTCAAATAGTACTAAATTCACTAGTATCAGACCTGCCTTATGCAGCATGAAATTTCGCACATTTAAATACGTAATTCGCGACCAAATAAGAAAAGAAGCAATAAATGATCCTGCCTTAACTGCCAACGTCTATACAAACGAAAAATCAAAGATAATTAAATAAGTTAACAAATTGCAATCATAATTCTAGTACAATTATAAAATGAAATGGTACAAACGTAATTTTTGGGACAACCAAGACGTGGCGATGTCATTATAGCAAGCGCATCGTACGATGCGGCTAGAAATGCGTTTCCCGTAAAAAACATTGAAACAGGTGTCGGACTATAAATTTGTTGCATTTTCGGCATAGCCGAAAGATGGCAGAGTAATGTTGAAATCCGAGCAAATATATTCGGCAGCGCACCCATATCAAATGCGCAAATGCGATAAACTGGAACCAAATTTATGTTAATATCAATATACAAAATTTAAAATGTTACAATGGTTTTAAAAAATACATTTTTATTCTTTTTTTAATACAAAAAAGTACATGTAACTGTAAACAAAATAAAGAGACGCAAAAATACGATTTTCTTTAATCCGAAACGAGACATTTTTAATATTATATTTTGACTTTACTTTGACGTTATTTATAAATTGTCGCTGTCATCGTAAGTTTACAATGGAATTCCCATAGTACATACGATGCAATTATCGCTGTGCTCTTTCGGTCTGTGCAGTGCAGTGCAATTATCGGCAGTAATTGCACAAGTGCATCAAAATTACCGATAATTTTGCATGACAGCGTGTTGTCTAAAAACTGCCTGAGTTCATTTTCATACTTTAGAGAAAGAGCACGACACCGAAGGTGGAGGGCTCTTTTTCCAAAATATGAAAATGACCGAATGCAGTTTTTCTAAGACAACACGCTCGCAAAATTATATGGTTATTTTGATGCACGAGTGTACAAAAACGTACATGTAACTGTAAACAAAGTAAAGAGACGCAAAAATACGATTTTTTTAATCCGAAACGAGGCATTTTTAATAATATATATTCACTTGACTTTCACGTTATTTATAAATTGTCGCTGTCATCGTAATTTTATAATGGAATTACCATAGATATGTGCGATACAATTATTGCTGTGCTCTTTCGGTTTCTACAGTGCAATAACCGCTGTAATTTTCCGAGAATTGCACTCCTCTAATGGAATTTTTTATACATGAGGGAAATATTCGCTGTAATTTTCCGATAATTGCACTCCTCTAATGGGATTTTTTTTTATACATGAGGGAAATATTCGATACAAGTTCTGCTTGTATTGGTCACCCTTTTGTAATCACTAATTATAGGTTTAAGTCCAAAAGATGACATTAAACAGGTTAATTCCTGTAGTTGTAATGCATTACAACACAAATCATATTGAAATATTGAATCTTTAGGCTATCACTACATTTCTATATTGTATGCTAATGTAAGTAAGCGATAAGTCAAACTGTTCAGATTAACCTGTTCTATATAAGGTTATAAAGATTGCTCTAGCTGAGACTATCTCCACACCGCAGCATTCCCAAGAAAGTTCTGAGTTACATGCCTTCAGAGCTAAGTTAAAGAACTCACAAGATTCTCGCGTATAAACATAGCAATTGGACAACAAAATGCAACTTTTGGGCACTAGTGCTACATCAATTTTGAATTTATTTCCATGAATATAATCCGACCTGCAATGCCAAGAACATAATAATTTAAAATTAGGCACTTTGACTAATTTGAGCTGATCCTCCCTCAGCCAATGCTCAGAGAGGCATATTCCAGCCTTAAAAATTGCATCGTTCAAATAAGACGCTACTTCTTTTTTCGTATATATACATTGAATATTCAAGTGAAAAAATCTACATTTTTGCCAACGCTCAAAGCGTTACAATTTTGGTTGTCAATAACATTTAAATAGAACGTTTAATATTTTTATTCATATCATTCCTGTTTCTGTTTGGATTTTGTTGGTTAGGGTTCCATTTGCAGCTGTGACTCCAGCTACGGGTATCGGGATATGACCTTTTATAAATCCACGTCGCACTCGGAGCTAAAATACCTTAGTGTGTTTAATTTTTCCACGATCTAGTTGGATGGAGAAAGACGATTTAAATAATTGGTAACCCTTTCCTCAGTTGTATTCAACTCGAATCGTTGGCCTGGCAACCTGCAGCGTTGCCAATTCTTCAGAACCAGCAGTATTGTCATTTGCCGCTGTGAGTTTGGCCTCACCTATAATGCTAATGACCTTGCTGTCCGTATACCTGCCTGTGGTACCAGTAGATAGCGGTACTGGCGGCTTTACGAATTGTTCAATATTGCGATTTTTTCCTGCTTCAAGCGATGGTGCTACGTGATTTTCTGTGATGCGGTTCCTCGCTTAGCTTACAGCACTTAAGCTGCTGAATCCAAAGTTTAAGGACGACTGCTACGTTGCCACTGGCGGATTCGTTCTCGCTCCTGAACAGAGATGTTAAACAGTAATAAAGTGTTTTTATCTGACATTTCACGTAGTAGAGTGCCTAGTTTATGACGAAGTTCGTTTTCACGTAGAAGCCGATCATCTTCTTTCATAAGATCATTTATTACGCCTTTATTCAGATTGTTTTGGTCACTGCTGAGGACAATGGTATCGGTCTCGGACACCACTGAACTATTTAAAGAGTTGTTTTTCTGACAGTTTTCATAGATTAAATCGGTATTCTTGGAGATACTGCGCACTTTAGGTAGACCATACTTTCACACTCCGCACTATTTTTGAAGCTTTTTTATTGCATATTATGCATTAATCCCTCAGCACATTTTTGGTAGTACTATTAGGTGCCATGTTGCCGAACAATAATAGTGGCGTCGATCCCGAAAAAAACG
Source organism: Pissodes strobi (assembly GCA_016904865.1). Classification (NCBI taxonomy): domain Eukaryota; kingdom Metazoa; phylum Arthropoda; class Insecta; order Coleoptera; family Curculionidae; genus Pissodes; species Pissodes strobi. The sequence continues at coordinate 51,800 of MU182544.1, read as the reverse complement.
GGAAACATTATAACAACAGCGTTTTTCTATTTGATATTTCGTTGTCGTGCCATGACTTATGTATCGAGAACGCGATTGTCTCTTTTTAAGTACAATTTTATTTGTCCCAAAACTAAAAACTAGGTATATAATATTGAATATATGGCTGTTTGCTTTATACAATAATACGTGTGATTAACGACTTTAACCAGCTCTGACTTCTGACTGCTGTGTGAACGCCAAGCTAAAGAATAAAAAGTAATTAAAGGTAAAGCATAAGCAGAAATGGTCTTTAGCCAGCAATATACAGGGTGTGGGCACCATATAACTCATGTCTTAAAAATTTGTAGATTACAAATATTTACCTAATAAATAAATTGCAAACTTATCTATCATAATAATTTGTTCGTAATATTGAAGAACTTACATTCGCAATACATGATGTACTAATTTATTTTCAGTCTCCAACTACAATATTATGCTAGCCGAAACTAAGCACATCTTTTAACGAAGTGCATTCAATAAAGCCTTCCCGCTTCAAACCATTAAACCTTAACGTCATAAACCATGGACCACGAAAGGTCTACGCATATTTGCAAAAAATATGCGTTCCCTCTTATACATAAAAAAATCACTAACTACATTCAAGTTCTTGAATTCATTTCGAATTATAGGAAAATCTACCTAAAACTATTCAAGACAGCAAAGAAACTATTTTATCAAAATCGTTTCTCAACTGCTAAAAACGTATCCAAGGAGACCTGGTCCATTATTAACGATCTTAGAGGCAAAACAAATTCCGCAAATCAGAGCATGCCAAAACCAAATGATTTAAACGAATATTTTATCAACGTGAGCAAAAATGTTACCTCTGGTATTTCTCCTACTCTCAACCCTCTTTCGTTTCTTCCTCCTTCTAAAAAAGTCGCTGATAGTTTTTTCCCAAGCCCTGTGACCAGCCTTGAACTTCTTCAGGTAATGAGCAGCATAAAGCGTAAATCAACGTGTAGCACTGATAATCTATCAATTAAAATTTTCTTGAACCTCCCATTTCCAATTCTGGATGTCCTAGCTTCCTTAATTATTGCGTCCTTCACGAAAGTTGTTTCTCCCTAATGCCTCAAAACTGCGATAATTATTCCTCTATATAAGGGAGGTGAAAAGGATGTCTTATGCAATTATCGTCTAATTGAAAAGTTATTAAAAAATCGCCTCATGCCATTTCTCCTTAGACATGGCATACTGTCTCCGGAACAGTTCGGATTTTTACCAAACAAGTGTACTAATGACGCCATGTTCTTGTTGCTTCACGATGTTTACTCATCCCTTAACAGCAATCTCCCCACTGCTACAGTCTTCTGTGATTACGCTAAAGCGTTTGACTGTGTGTGTCATGACATCTTGTTAATAAAGCCAAATTTTTATGGAATCCGTAGTATTCCTTCGAACTGGTTACAACCTTATCTTGAAAATAGACAGCAGTTTGTTAGAGCGAACGGTTCTGATACTGATTGCAGATTAATTACCAGTGGAGTTCCACAGGGCTCTGTCTTGGGCCTATCCTTTTCCTAATATACATTAATGACATCACATACCTAAAAATCGATGGCCAAATTTCCCTCTTTGCTGACGACACAAGGATAACTTGGAGTGATTCTAATACTTTCTCCCTACACTCTAATATCTCCAGCGATCTCGTCACAATCAAAACTTGGTCTGACTCAAATTGGCTGTGTTTTAACGTTGATAAAACGGTAGCCTTATCTTATAAAACAACCTTACAACAACCTTTGCTACTTCACAACAGCAATATTAAATACATTGAATCGGCTACATTTCTAGGTTTGAATATTAGTGCCAACCTTAAGTAGTCCGCACATATTGATTCTTTAACAAGAAAACTATCTTCCGCCTGCTTTGAAATTCGATCAGTTTCGAAGGAACTAAATTTGTCTACTGCCAGGCTCACTTACTTCTCTTTGTTTGAATTTCATTTTCGCTACGGCCTTCCTTTTTGGGGCTGCTGTAACACCGAGCAATTTCGTACCATTTTCAAACTTCAAAAGAGAGCAATTCGTTATTTATTTGGTCTTAATGGCAGAGCTCATTGCGAATACTACTTGAAAAAGTATAAAATTCTTACGCTTCCTGCTTTGTTTATTTTAGAAACAACTTGTTTAATACGCAAATATCGAACCATATGTCCCGAAAGGCCACAACGAGAGTACACAACAAGAAATTCGAGTCAGGACATCTACTTTCCTTTTCCCTCCTCTGAATTAACAAAAAATTCTATATAACTCCAAAAAGTTATACAATACACTCCCGCTACATCTTAAATCCATCCCTACATTTGCTAAATTTCGTGAAAAAACGAAAGCTTACCTACTAGAAAGACCTTATTATTCTATACATGAGTTTTATGTGGATGAAATTTTTTTTCTCCTTTAATTTCAATTAATCGTTAATCGTTATTAAATTTTTCTATTTGGGCATCATGTGCGGCGGTGAAGAGAATTTTATAGTAGGTATAGAATTATCTTATGGTTTCGCGGGTATACAGGAATTACACAAAATTAAATTTTCCAGGCTATCAATTTTTTTCATGTTTTGTTTACTTTCCCTAGGTATTTCAACTTTGCAACCTATACACATTTTTCGAGTCAAGTTCACTGACATGACCTTCCTTATTTTTTCCAACAGCACGCTTCGCTTTAATGTCTGTTTCATATTTTGATAACACTGAGTTTCTTTACCCTATGTTTTGTGTACTTCCTGTGAATTTGGTTTAACTGCTTATGATGTTCTGTAATATAGTTTTTTTTTTAATAAATCGTGACCAATTTCAACTTGAAAATTGCATGTTGTTCTATTTTTATTGTATATATTAAGTTTTGTTTTGTTTTGTATTTGCTCTACTATGGTTAGTTTATTTATTTAGTTCGCTTTGTCCATAAAGTTTATTTGAATTTTTCTGTGGCAATAAAGCATACTTGACTTTGACTTTGAAAGCTTTTGCTTGATATCGATCTAGATTTTCACATCTTGCCTATCCTAGGTACCAAAAGACGCATGCAACATCAGCACATACACATAATGCTCGTGCATGTGTATGTAATTGGTTCTTCTTTTATGTTTTCATTATAATCTATGAATAGCATATGTTTCGTTCTTTAAGTAAATCCGGAATAAATCCGGTTAAAGAATCATGTTATTTTTGAAAGCTTGACTTTGGAATGCGAATTCGTTATTTACTACCCTAACATTTGTGTTTTGATCATATCCGACACTAATCTTTACGTGATTGCTTCCAAAAGTGTTTATTCTTATATACTCTAGCAGCTAACGAGAAAAATGTTAAGTATTTGCATTTAAATCAACCCCCTACCCTTAAGCCTTCTTTCTGACCCAATATTTCTAGTTGAATCCTGATTTTTAAGCGATTGATTTTTCGATGCAGATCAAGCAGCTAGTGCTTTTACCAGAAATGAAAACCCTCATTAAGAGTAAAGTAATTGTGACATAACTTCGCTTCTGGAAATTATAAGACTCAAGCAGTTGCGTTGGTCGCTCAAAATGGAATTTTTGAATAAGACTGTGAGAATTGTCTTCTACTTTCATCTAAGCACTAAATGCCTAAAGCATGCTTTTAAATGGATTGTGTTATGAAAATGACATCCTTTCAATTGATTTCGTTGAAGTGCCTTTCTAAATATGTTCATATTTATTCTAGAAGATATCTTGTTGGCCTTCTTTATCTTCAGTGAGATCTATTGATTTGTTTTCTTAAAATATAGACATTGATAACTTTTATGTGTACTTACTGAGAGTCGATTGCCAATTGGTCTTTTTCCAAAGACTATTGAAGTTATTTTTATTCATCAAATCTCTGTTCGTGATCATATCACCTTTTTCTTCTCTGTCTCTATAGCACTATGTCTCATTTCACATATCCGTGATATGTCCTTGTGTACCTTGTGTGTAAGTACTACTTTGGTTTGATGCTCTATATATACGCCATTAGTGATCAAATGCAGGTTTTCATACCTTACTATCAATTCGCATATAAACGAGTATGAATGATAAACTAATGATAAAAATAAACTAATCATAATAATTATTTATAACAGTTCAGTCGTTTTTCTTGGTGTGTTTTCAGTACGTCAATTTAACTGTCACGGGATCAAACTAAAGTTAATATCATAATAAGTATTTTGCGACTATTTATTCGTGACTTATCAACGCAGCCATTGACGTTATGTTTATTATTCGTATCAACGCAGCGGGATCTAAAATATTTGCGTAGCGTATCAACCGAAACCCCTTTCAAGCTGACGGTCTTCACCGCAACAGGGGAACCTTTAATTAAATTATTAATATAATTGCGGAAATCGGTGTATAAGTCTCGATGTGACGACGGTACACCTTTGCCTAATTTCGTTTGAGCCGTTTTGTGAACAAAACCGTCGGGACCAAAATTTAATAAGGCCAGGCTTTCTTGGGATACGGCCATTGAATCTAATGGAATGCCATTCTTAAGACGGCGCGATGGCTAGAGAATAGAGGTTGTTTCCTGCAAGAATGTCAGTGGTTATTTCTTAAGATGGGTGCTTTATGACAAAATGTAATTGTAAATAACATCATTGATAATAAACGATTTCTGTTATATCAATTAATTCCTAATGAATTCTCTTTATCTCATACTAACTTAAAATATTTTTTCTTCAAACGTCAGTAAATCCGTCATTACTCGACTGTGTAGGCGGCCGTGAAGTTTCGTTTTTCCTCCGCCGGAGCTTTACTTTTCACTTTTCCGCCGACGGAGGTAAAAGTGTTGTGATAGCAACATAGATACAATACAAACAGACAACAAAATAAGCGTCAACAACTCAAGATTTATTAAACTACAATTTGTATTTATCACTCAATTTGTGATTGCATTTCTAAAAATCACTAATTTAGGAACAAATTGGTTATTATTTAATCGAACTTACTCAATAACTGCTTATCAATACGGAATTAAAACGCAATCGGAGACGCAATCTTAATAAAATAATTATTGTTGACAGTGTCCACTGACAGCTTTATGTTACATTCACCGACACCGGTCTAAGTAAGGCCACCTACGACCGTGGTCTAAGCCGCTTTGCGAATCCATTTATCTTTAATAATAATTAGATATTATTACTATTAAAAAGAGATGTTTTTGCATTAATTTGTCGACATTTGAAGAAAAAACAGCATATTTTATTTGGAGGAAAAGTTGCTTTTCATGGCTTGCTCTCTATTACCAGCCTCACTCCGTTCGGCTGTTAAACACGAGCGCGCCATGAAAAGTATCACTTTTCCTCCATATAAAATAATATACTATTCTTCTCCTGCCTTTAGGATTTGTTTTCTTCTCTCTGCATAATAGGCAGCATGCGACGTCGAATTCAACATCTCTGGACGTTTATCTTAGTTTTTAGTAACGGGTTTTTGAGAAAAAATATCAATTCTTTCCCCAAAGGGGTATTTTTCAGGAATTCTGTTACAGTTGCATTAATAATAAAATACTTAACGTACACTAAACAATTTCTTTATTAGGACTATCTAAAGATTGAACCAGAATTTCCTCAATTTCAAATTTCTGTCGATCAGAAGCTTTTAAAACGTACAGGGTTTCATAGACTAATAAACGTGTATTAAATATTCCCAATATAATTTAGGATTCCTCGCCCTCTCTATTTTTGTTTCTGGCCTGTATATGCAATGGAAAATTGGAAAATCGAGCATTTTTTAAAATTCTTGAGACTGCTTGAATACAAAATTGTTTGATTATGAAAATATTGGTATAATTGAATTTATAGAAAAACTTTAGAACCAGTTTGTAACGTTGCAAATGCTACTGAATACAATATTGTGATTTTCTCATTTTACTGGTCGATTTGGGTATCGATCTCTCGCGACCTTACTCCAGGTGTTCGCGCTACTTGACAGAGGTGATATATATTATATTTCGAGAGAAATCTCAGTCCTTCTTGTCTGGACGCTCCACGCGTTCAGACAGAGAAAAGCGACCAATTTTGTGGCTAAAATTATCGTAATTGTTTTTGACCAACCGGTTTAATTACCGTCTGCTTCTAAAGAAGGAATTATTCGGCAAAGTACTGCCCAGTATAGTTTCCGGAATTATCGGCCATATCATTTAATACCGATATTTGACGACTAGTGTGGCTACCCTTCCTAGGAAAAAGGTTTATTATATTTTCTGTGGGGCAGGAGTCTTGCGCTATCTTCTGTGGGCCAGGAGACTTTGCGCTACGTTCCGTAAAACCCTTTATGGGACAGGAGACTTTCCGCTACCTCCCGTGAGTCCTTCTATGAGATGGAATTCGTTCTGTAAGGTAGCATTTCACGCTGAGTTAGCTGATAAGTTAGCCGCTGATGAGTTAGCCGTACCGAGGCCTTTCTTTTGTCAGGGTCGCTCGACCAGAAACAAGTAAACTCAATTTTAATTTATTTAAATGCCTTGATTACCACATATTTTCCTTACGGCCATATATTTAGTTTTAATTAATGAATATATAAACAAATTGCTGTAGGTCATTTGCCTTAATTACCGCATCTTTCTTACCGTTACATATTATTTTAATTAATAATCATATAATGAAATGGCTATAGGTCATTTGCCTTGATTATCGTATTTTCTTACTACTATATATCATTTTAATTAATGCATATGTAATAAAATAATTGTAGGGCATTTGCTGCTTATATCGTGTATAGAATAATTATTTCTTGTTTTCGATTATAGATAATAATTACCGCTTTAGTTTTATTAACTTGCCGATAAATGACCTTAGGTCTAGCATTATCTCATCAAATCCGTTTGCGTGATTATCGCAGTTTGGTTTAGAAATGTCCAATTTCTTTAGTTTCGTATCGAATATCGTCTCAAATATCGAATAGGACCGTAATTAGTTGACTTAACCTTTGTACTGCGTACATCTACTTTAATGTTATGCTATTACCGTAAGTCACATAATTACCTGCCGCATTTGTTTCATTATCGTGCTGATATCTGATTTTAGTTCAAATATTATCTCATACCGATCCAATCTCTTTCATATAATAATTTATTTTCGTGAGTCATCACATATTTACTTTCCGCCTTTGTCTTATTAACTTGCTGATAACTGACTTTAGTTGAAACATTAGCTACCCATAGACCGGCATTCTTTCCTGTGGAAATGTAGAATCTCGCGGGAAAGAACGCCAGTTAATGAGTAATAAGATGATAGATCCGCATACCATCTTTCTTGTCACGATATACCGACGTTCCAGCCCGACAAGATTGATACCCATACACCAGCGTTCTTTCCCATGGGAATGTCGAATCTCGCAGGAAAGAACGCCAGTTAATGGGTAATAATTGAGAGGAACAGTGTCCTCCCAGATGATTAATTTGTCCACTATCCAACACTCTTTCCTTTCACAGGCGCTTTGGATAGAAATAACTAGAGAATATGATTTTTACGTTAGTGGCCTCTAAGCAGATTATTTTTCCCGCAAAATATGAGATGACTGAACGAGGGGAAAAATTGAGAGGAAAGATTGCACGAAAATTATTTGTGTTAGGGGGCGATTAAAGTTGTTATTCCTTTAATATTTTGAAAGGAAAGAACGCTAGAAGAATTAATGCCGGTAATGAACGCTGGTATATGGGTAGCTATTATCAATCATTATATACCAATCCTTTCTCTCTAATGTCATAATTTAATTTAGTAACTCTATATGGCAGTGATATTTTTGTAGCTAATATTACGAACATCAATTGATTTATTTTTTCTTACTGTAATTTTCATACCTGATACTATCTCAAGTGGAGAATTTATTTGTTGATGTTGTGAGAACGACTTGATTCAATTTTATAGTAATGAGATTCACCGAATATACACTTACCTGACTGTCGGTTATTTCTTGTGGTATATCATATCTACTGTCGTTATAGTTTACTGTATTAATACTTGAGGAATTGAAATTAATCTTTGTCGATTATTTGATTTTGACTTATTTTAACATAATATAGCATTACCCTAATTGATAAATATCTCGATAATACCTTCGTGATTAGCTGATTTATTTGTGTATTATATCTACCGACTTGAACAATAAGTTTTTACTATAACCAGTTGTTCACCTCATAGCAGTGCATGCGTTTATGTAGCTGCCATGTGCAATTTCAAGTTTTCGCTTTAAAACCTGATCGAACTGAGCTCATTTTATTTTTTGATCATTTACATCATTGGTTACTTTATTGATTTAGTGTGCCTATTGACTTGTTATTATTATAATGATATTATCGCTGCCATGAGTTTCATTTAGCTTAGTTTCATTTCATTTCATTTTACCCATACACTTATCGGCCATATATGCATATCTATTCACTTCACAGGTTATCCGATTGATTTAGTACACTTGGTTAACTTCTGTTTACTGCCATGTGTATAATTTAGATTAATTGTATTTAATGATTATTTAATTTATAGCTGCATATACTTACCCGCTACCTATATCTATACTTATTTACTTTACGGGATATTTTATTGATTTAGCATAAAGCTAGTTTAGTAAAATACTTCCTTTATCATATCTTGTGATTGACTGCATTTTATCAAACCTTTAAGAATTCAACGTTTAGTTGAGATTATTGTGAAATGGGTAGTGGCAATATTAATGTTATAAGAGTTAGATTAGAACTTATGTTAGAGCCACTATACAATGTTGGGATGCTGAACCACTGTAAAGTCAAGTTGCCGAGCGACGCCGACGCATCGAATGACGAATCCAAAACATGACGGAGCGTTAGAGGCTTATATAATAGAAGACAGATAGAAAAACAGTGAGGGATCGGCTGTCTTGACCGAAAGCACGAATTTATTGTATTACGATTCCTATTTTGATATTTCGTTAATAGAGTGTTTTGAACTAGAAGTACAGCGAATTATCTAGTCCATCCTTCCCCTTACATCAGAAGTGGGAAGCGATTTTACAGGTACAAGTTGCAATTATTACAGTTTATATACGTATACAATTTAAAATTCGTTATATCCATGTCAATCAACGTTAGAAACAACAATATACACAGCAACAGGTGAGAAATATCTACAAAGAATCTGGATTCAGTGGCTCTGTTTGAGTTTCTTTCAAAATATATAAGGTCGCATAATTAGGGAATATTACCATAGTCGCCTCGGATACGAGACAAATTATACAAGACAGGCTAACACGCTTACAAAGATGGAATACAACCTTTTCATTGTCCATTCTGACTGACCACTATAAAATGAAGAGTTTTGCGCATGAGATGTGGACACTTGTAAGTAAAAATGCTATTAGTAATGCATGTTTATTTGATGAAAATTGTGTTGTATACATGTCACATTTGTATATGCACAGGGTCTTAAAGAAGTACAGTCATGTATGTTATGCGAATATTCACCTTGGTAAAATAAGAACTGAGTCCCCATGCGCAGTTTTCAAAGATGCTTCGTTTTTATTCGTTCATTTCACATGACAAAATTTACTGGCATGCCATTAAAAGCACACTTCAAAAATATGTAAGTATTCTATAAAGTTTCAAGCGCATGTCTGATGAAGTTTTGTCGTTTTTAACAGACAGGTGTTTGAACATGGTAGCGTCATGTGAGTAAAATCAGAGAAATTGCATTTTTATTCATTTCCCAAGAACAGTGCATTTTAGAGTATTTATTTATGATTTGTGACATAATTACATATTTTAAAGGTTTTACATAAATCCTGAAGTAGAGACTGCCCGTGTGCTGGCAACTGCGTATTAAAGACTGCCCGTTTGCTGGCAACTGTTTCCTAGATCTGTTGCAACTATATTAAAGACTGCCTGTGTGCTGGCAACTGTAGTAGATACTGCCCGTTTGCTGGCAACTGTAGTAGAGGCTGCCCGTTTGCTGCCAACTGTAGTAAAGACTGTACGTTTGCTGGCAGTCATTTTTAATAAAACTGCCCGATTGCTGTTAATAAATGTTTAGACTGCCTTACATTTCTGGCAATTACAAGTGTGGTTATAAGATTGCGGGCGAAAAAATAAGAATACTAAGAGAAAGAAAAGAAAAAATATATTTGCTTAGATTATTGTTCGCAAATTGAACCAGTGCAGTGGTAAGCTATTTATTCCAAATTTAGATTTTTTTGGCTCGAAATACAATCCCTTCCTTCAGTTATGTATGACACCGTTAAAGATCAAGAAATACCCTTACACAAATTATTTCAATTTTTGTTACGTTTAAAAGACATTTAATATTCAATAGAATTCTGTATTTTAAATAGAACATCCCATTTGTATTGTGTTTAGATTTAAAATTTTGCAGGAACTTCCAGATACATTTAATATATCTTAGGATATTCTTTTCTTGTAACTTATATTAGAAAAAATTATGTAGATATTATGTGGCACGTGTCAGATATCAGACGGTTAAAAAGTACTTTATATTAAAATTCACTAGTTTGAGAACTTTGAGTAAATAATAATTCGTTTTCGAAAGTGGATCGCTTTTGTTGAGCTTTCATTAATATTATAGACATACATATATTTATTGCAATAAGTTTTTCGTAAGTCTAGTAGAATGAGAACTTATGTCATTCAAAGATTCTATTCAGTCAATCTACTATGAATTTAGTAACTGTTATAATACAGTGCATATTACGACGATCCTCTATTATATATTTTTTCAGAACTAGTCAGACTTATTTATAAGTATATTTTTTTGCATCAAAGCAAAACTGCGAAAATAAAATAATTGATTTTTCCTATAGCATTCAGTTACAAGTAAATCTCGTTATTAGAAAAGAGCAAAGTTTAATTTAATATTCTATTTTACTTTAAAGCAACTATTTATATATTTTCATATATGCTATATTCTTAAATTTAATCGTTTTTAATATATCGATATTACATTAGCAGCAATGTTTCCTTGAGAGCTATAGAATATTTCTTGTACATGGTATTTATTAAGGATCTAACAGTACTAATTTTATTCTAATTTTCCATCGCTTGTCTTCCGATATGATTACATTGTAGTTTCTGAATCACCATACC